>JANIJQ010000031.1:0-101238 GCA_030557965.1 Sungouiella middelhoveniana | reverse complement strand
ACTGTTCCTATAGTGATATGCAGTTCTATGAGCAGAGCACTATTAGTGAAAGTGTGATTAAGCTCTAGAATATTTGAGTTAGGCGATATATCTCTACTGTGAATGCCTATCTGACAAAGGTTAGTTATCATGAGTCTGAATACAATAAAGGCTGTATTCCCTTGAGTGAGGGGACCCCATAGTGCTGATAAGCATGCGGAAATGGGTATGCCATGTGATATTCTAGATAACTATATAATTAGGGTTTTATGCCAGTCTTTCACTATTATCTATTATTCTACTGAGTTTACTAGAGAGACTACAAGGCTTTCCCTAACTGAGAGGTATTATACGTTACTAAGTATCTCTCATCACGCTGTAATCCTGTATAAGGAACCTAGAATCTCTACAATGTTTACGGTGGAGTTTGGTGGTGTTGGGGGTAAAATTGAGGGAATGTGGAAGGTTCGAAGAAAAGTTTGAGATTTGGATACGACAGGTATGGTAGCGGTTGGAGGTGGTATTTGGTGGGGAAGACGTGTCGGTGTGTTCGTGTGTGAACCAATATAGTGGAGCCCAACCAGCGAGTGAGTAGTAAGTGGGTTGTCAATACGAAAATGCTAACGGTACCTAAAATGGAGCGTAGACAGAATTGCAGAAGTGTGACAAAAAGGAAATAGAATCTTGCTCAAGCAAAATTGACATATTTCTGAATGGTGTCTGGATTTAGGTTCCACCAACTCCCTTCAATTGCAAGCAGTTCGATTCTTCATAGTTTCCATCTATTCCCAGTTGGAGAACATGTCGAGCTTCTTCTTGTGCAATTGCTGGGGAAAAATATTCTTCTATTTCTCTGCCCGTTCAATTGATTGAAAATATCTATTTCACTGCCACTTCAGTGCGAACTGTTATCACCATAAATTACCCCATACTTTATCATATTCCTTTTTAATCCTTAGTTATCAATGCCCTATTCCTTTCATTGACCTCTTCTATTTTCAACCTCTTATTTTCCTATTTTAGTTTTCTCGTGTTTTCCCATTTTTCCTAGTCTATTCCATTTTATCATTTTCGCTTTCTCTCCATAACCGCGAAAGTTTCTCTTAATTCATATGCAACACTTCATGTGCTACGCTTTGGAAAACTATAAAACGAAATAAAAAATCCACTTATTATCAAAAACACCCAACAACCCACAAAATATAAATCATTTGCTACTACTTCCTCAAATGTAATTGTATCCCTTATTTTCAGTTGGATTGACTTCAATAATCCAGTCCATTTCGGAGCATCTCCAAGTCCGCTCCCCCTCTACAAATCTAATACGAAACTACATTCATACTTCTGACATTATATCCATTAATACTGATCCTGAAAACATATGCTCGCCATATGGCATAAATTAGATACAGATAGTATGTTTCTGGTTCGTCAACTCCTGCTAAAATGACAGCCAGCTCCAGTTGGCTGGAACACTCCCCACAAGCTGGTCGTTCTTGTTCGGCCTCTCCACCGAAGAAATGGGCAGCAGAATCGGCTGCGCCAAAGCAATGGTCTGCGAATTGGGATTGAAGATTTCCTTCCGGAAATCCACACTGGCTGGATTGGGCAGTGAGGGCCGCGATCGTGGACTCTGGTAGCCCACGCCAAACTCACTTTTCATGAACTCGTTATACTCCTCGATACAGTTGTCACACACCCGCGAGAGGGTGCCGCGGCCACCGGTGGTGAACTGCGCCAAGTGGTTAATGTACAAATAGTGCGATGTGTGATCTTTGCAGAAGATGCCTCCACACTTCCGACAGTGGTGCCTTCTCTCGAAAAAATTGAAGTGCTTGTGGCAGGTGCTAAACCCACATTCAGCAACGGACTCGTCCTTGAGCCAGTGCTTTCTCGTTGGCGCAGCCCTAAGAATATGCTCATACTGCCTCTTGCTCAAGGTGTAGGGCCCGGTCTTCAGCAGACCAGGCTGGATGGATTCATTTGAATACACCAGATCAGATGACCGGACAGACTCCATAGGAGACGCAGTTTCCCGAAGTGGCAGAACCGTATTCAGAAGCGACCGGCTATTATCGCCTGAATCTGGATCCAGACCGTTGGATGTGACCGGCCCAACGTCTTTGTCGTCATCAGTTGTTCTGCGAAGAACTGCGGGCACGTACCCTGGACTTCTAAACCCCTTGATCTGTTGGAGTTTCTTATCTGACAACGAGCGAGTGGCAGGAGGACGCGGAGGCTCGTGCTGAATGGAAACTTTCCTATTGCGGAGGTTCATATCATGGGGTGGAACCACTGGGTACCCCGAGATGCTGCGTCCGCCTATGGTATGTTCGATGTTTCCGAACGGCTTGAATCCGTTGACTGGAACTGCCTTGGAAATGCTTTGGCCAGAAGGTTGTGGAGGTCTTGTGTCCAGTCTGGGGAATCGGCCACGGTCCTGCGAATATTTGTTATTGATGCTGTTTGGGCCACTATTGATGTTGGTGGTGGCGTGGTTTCCGTTGTAGTCCAGGACAAACCCTTGCACTCCCATGGATGGATTTTCCAGGCTGTTTCCTTGATTCTGGTTAAGCAAAAGTTGCGAATTGGGCTGTTCAGACAGTAAATGATTTTGGACGGGCTTCAATGCGTGGTCCAGACTCAACGAATGGCTCTGGCTCTGGTTTTGGCTTTGAGTCTGGCTTTGAGTCTGGCTTTGAGTCTGGCTTTGAGTCCGGCTTTGAGTCTGGCTGTGAGTCTGGCTGTGAGTCTGGCTGTTAGTCTGGCTCTGGCTCTCACTCGGAATCCGACTCAAACCCTCAGACTGACTCTGCACATCTGCCCGACTCTGATCGGTCAGAACCTCGGGTCTCCCTCTTTCTCCATCCATGAAACCTCGTTGTCTCGTCAAGCTCGAAAACGATGAGAGATCCACCTTTGCTGGCTGGTAAGGTCCAGGTCTCAGCTTCAGCCGCAGCTCCGGAACTGTACCTCCGTTGAGCAGTTTGGTGGTAAGTTGCCGTGGTTGTAGGTCTGAGTCATCTTCTTCCAGGCGAATAATGGGAGCAAGTGATAGAGAAAGCTTCTTGAGCGCATTGATGGTGAGCCTCTGCTGCTGAAGCGTGGTCTCCTCCTTATATATGTCGTCATCATCGTCTTCTTCCTGCGGAGACGCATCATTGTTGTCTGAGGTCTTGGTCAAGTCCGGGAACATCGAAGAAGACTCGGAACGATGGTCGAACGGAAGCTGTTGACCGATTTCAACTTCGTCCGCCTGGCGGAAGTTGGTTACCGAAGAAAGTACCGGTGCCTGTATGAACAGCTGGAAGTTCTTACTATTGGTAGATACGATGCTGTGATTACGCAGAAGCTGGGGCGGATTGCCCTGCGTGGACTGCTGCTTCAAAGATTTGAGCGACGCAGACAGTAGCACCAGCTGGAACAGTTGTGCCCGGGCCTTGCGGAAGTCTTTTTTCTTGAATTGGAGGTCGGTAGATGAGTCCAATTTCTCGCCGTCTGTGGGTGACGACTCACGGGGCGACACGTCTTGGTTGTCGATGTCGGCGGATTCTGTGGCGTCGTCATTATGGTGTGCCGAATTGCCGTTTTCGTCGTCGCCAGTGGCTAGTTCCAAGGTATGGGACCCATTAATCCTTGATGAATTCGGCAGCGAATGCCGCGGAGAAGTCAGTTTGACGGCAGAAAAATCCAAAGTTTCAGGCTGTGGGACTCGCAGACCAGTGTCTGCAGCCATTTTTGTGGCGCTGCTGGCGGTTGGAACCACGTTCTCCTCTGGTGGATGCATTTTAGAAGAGGAAACGGGTAATTCCGGCAAGCACGGGGTTGGAGGAGCCAGACACTTGCAAAGTATCGGGAGGTACGGGTTTTTGGTAATGATAACAACACCCTTGATGGCAGGTTGCAATGGTGTTGCAGAAGTGCTGGCTGATTAGTAAGAGATGTCACTGGTTTTGAATGTCAGTGACAAGAGGCACTTCGTACTGCATACAGATAAGCGATACGGCAAGTGAGATGTAGATGGTGACATTCGTGGAGAAAACACCCGTACACCTTGAAACCAGCCCGATCCACATAGGAGAATTACTAATGTTTCAAGACGAGAAGAAAAGAGTGCAGGGGAGATGGGGATAGGTGAGGGGAGGGGTATGAATACTGGTAAGAAAGGGGGAGGTTTTCTGGTGAGGTATGGTACTGGTAAAAGACCCGTACATCTCCCACATTTGGACCTGGGGAGAGAGGGAGGGTTGGGTGGAGTTCAAGAAAACACCCGTACATCCGAAATAGGACTCCAGCTGTGCTCCCCCCTGACATTTCCAAAGCAAGAACAGTAGGATTTAGGAATAAACGGATGCAAATATGCAGCTGCCGATTTGAGGAAATAGAACGTAGAAAGGGTGAGCATAAAGGTAGTTTCCCGGGGTAGCGCACGTGACCAAACATCACGTGCTTAACCCGGAGGTAATTCGCTTTTTTTCTATTGGCTCCTTCACCTTAAATTCGAATCTCTAAACTATCCGCTTTTCTTACTTCCCCACATAATTATGATGCTTTCCCGTGTTGGTTTGAGACGTATGTTTTTCAGTTTTGCTTTGTGGTCGAGGTCAATGTTCCCTGATTTTTGCCGGAGTTTCTGGCGAATTTCTCGATTTCTGGGGTATTAAGCGCCAGGATTTTGTGTATCAGGTAGTTTTTGAATCATGGGATGAATGGGATAAATCGGATTTCGGATATCGGATTTCTGTATTGGATACTTTACTTAAATGTTAATTCTGGTGTCCCATGGATTATTCATACCAGCAATTAACCATTAACTACTGTTTATATCCTTTGTACCCGGGATACTTATCAAATTATCTAGTTCCCGGCTTACAATGAGCTCTAAGTTGAGATTCCATGGCCTCGCTTAACTCATTAAGTTCCGTTTGGCTAGTCCCCAGATCCGTTTCTCAGCACCAATGGCCATTTCCACCAATATCTTTCATACTAACTTCAGCTCTTGCTAGGGCCGTCCCAGTGGCCAGATTCGCTCCTCTTGCTGTCAGATTCAACTCCAGCTCCACCATCAAAGTGTCCCACGAGCAAGAAAATGAGATTCTTGTTGCACAGAGAAAGAACCGTCCCGTTTCCCCACACTTGACCATCTACCAGCCACAACTTACTTGGTACTTGTCTTCTCTCCACAGAATCACCGGTGTCGCCATGGCAGGTGCCTTCTACGCCTTGACCTGTGGATATGCTGCCACCTCTCTCTTGTCTATTCCATTTGACTCCACCACCATTGTGTCTACATTTGCTGCTTTGCCAGTGGCTGCCAAGGTGTTTGCCAAGGCTACCATGGCATTCCCATTTGCTTTCCACGCTCTCAACGGTGTCAGACACTTGATTTGGGACTTTGGTAAGGAGTTGACCATCCCTGGTGTTTACAGAACCGGATACCTTGTGTTGGCCGGTACCGCTTTGCTTGGTTCGTACTTGGCTTTCTTCTAATGCATTTTGGGTGGACAAACAGTGGATCTTCAATAGTGTTCAATAGCCTATCATATACATTATCGGATAGTATGAGTTATTGCTTGAAGCATACCAAGTATTCACATGCCTACAATCGTAAACCAACCTCATGTATTTAGTCCATTTTCACATTAATCGTCAAAAAAGCCTGCCTTCTACTTGGGCTCGGCAAAGATGCTGTCTGCCTCAAAACATACACAAGGCGTCTCGTTGTTGCAGAAACCACATCCTAACTTCTTGGATTTCTTCTGCAAAACTTGCCCAACCTTCTGTTCTGGAGAACCACTGAAACTCAAAAAATCAGATTCCGACGACGCCAACTGCGACTCTTCAAGCTTGAGACGATCTGCCAATGCCGAGTTTGGGAGTAGCGAGTCACCCTCATTGAGAATATCAACATCAATCACCTCATCCTCAGCATCGAAAAGATTCATTTTCAACGGCCGAAGCAAACTGGGCGTAAATGATGACATTGTTTTGGAAACCACCGGCAGTGACAACGGTTGTTTTGGTGAGTTTCGTTGATTAACAGCTGCAGAGGCATTGTTCTTTGCTCGCAACTCCAAGAAATAACCGATCTGCAGCTGTAAATGTGATTCTTGATTCTGGGAGTTTCCCAAGAACTTTTTGGTTACTGAATGAATGACGTTGGACTGGGTGGTCAAGTGGGCAAGAAACTTGTCCAAGTCGTTGACGTTGTTGATGGTATCAAGTTGTTCTGAAGGCAGCAGCAGCACCAATTTTGGTTTTCCCGGCCCGTCCGAGCTGAGGGCATCGAATGTGATTACACCGCTTTGTACAAACTTGAGCTCTTTGATTTGGTTGGTGAGAACTTCAATGTAGTTGCGTATTAGTTCTTGTTCCTTGAGACGTGCAAGATACATGGTCTGAAGATCCGAAACCTGCTTTCTGGCGGGATTTAGAGGCCGAATTGTGGCATCTGAGCCTTCTCTGGCCGAAGATAAATTTGCTGGCGAATCTGGACCCAAAGTAGTCGTTGCTGCAGCGGAGCCACCACCAGAGACTCCGGAAGTAGTGAAAGTCGTGCCAGAAGTGACAATACTGGGGCTGACACCCGAATTCAGTACAAGATTTTCGCCCTTTAGAAGCAGCTGAGGCGTTGGAGCTCCGATTCTAGAGGATGTCGAGAGGCCAATCCCAATTGGGCCAGGCGATGCGCTGCTTGACGACGAAGCGGGGGTTCCAGCACCGGGACCAGCCACGGGCGATGCCGCCATTGCGGCCTTGGGATCGTCCCGTTTCAGCATTTTAAGCTTCTTATTACAGAGGGACTTATCTGCTACGGCAGAAATCGGGGAAGACGCCGTTCCCGTCGGTTTCCGGCCCGGGCGTGGCCGCGGCGGCAATACCCACTTGCGCAGGGTGTTGATGTTGCCCATGGCTTCGTCGTGGAGTAGGTTTGAGGTAGAAGCCAGAGGATCGTAGCGAGGATTGAATGCCGGCTTTTGCACGGGCGCCTGGACCGCGGGTTTGGGCTTGATGGCGATGGCAGGCTGGATCTTCGCGTATTTGGCCATAGACCCCCCGCCAGGGGCGCCAGAGCCCCCGTAACCGGCGCTTCCTGTCGAAGTGTTCGCTGCCATCGACGTCGAAGCCCGGAGACTTGCGGAAGAGGCCATGGGCTCGGAGGTGGAGTTGAGGGGAGACGACATCAGCGGCATTTTTTCGGTGGCAAACGGTGGGCGGGAACCTTTTTGTTGTTGCTTCAAAAGTTGCACTTGACTTCTCTAAGATCAAAGTGCGATGTAGAATGTCCACCAGGATCAAAATCGGGATTTGGTGACAAAAACGTAGCCGCCGAAAAGTAAAAAAAGATTTGCCACTGGAAATGTGGTCGGCTACTGAACCAGTTGGTGTAAATGGAGAGTAATGACTCGTCGATGACTCGTTTGTAGTAGATGGAATATCTGAACCGAGGAGAAGGTGAGATGGACGATACCAGAGCAAACACCCGTACCTCTTAGTAAATGACAGCGGGCAGTAGCCAGAACAATGGATTTTTGTCGATAAAAATAACGGCGATGGAGAAAAAATCAGTTATGGGGTTTAGTTACTCGATGGCAGATCTCGGGAGAACGACGAGAGATTATCCTGCACACAAACAAAAAAAAATCCAGGAGGTTTCCGGGGAAGAGAAGATTGGAAGAAATGGGGGAGATAAGGGGTTGATTGAGAGAGAGATACTTTTATGGAGATGCCATGGTTGTTGGAATTGGATAAATTGGTGATATTTCCTCAAGAGGGAAGCGTAAAGACAAAATGATGTTGTTTAATGGCTCGACAAGATCCGGGCTGGGTGCAGGTCTGCCGCAAGACTAATTTGTTAGTCGCAGATGTTATGAATACAGTGACCAGAGGGTATAATTCGAGGAGGTAACAACTCGAGACCACGCATTGGAGATATCGAGAAAATCTCCGTTAGGGCAGTTAATTCATAAATTATCACTACCATGTCAGTAAGCGAGAGAAAGGCTGAACAGTTTGCCGAGCTCAACGAGCAGGTAGCCATTCTCCATACAAACTTGAGTAAATTCGACGGACTCATCAATGATACAGCGGTGCAGTTTGAGACCATTCAGAAGTTAGGAGTGATGCACGGGTCGTTATTTATGGCTAGTCACACAGTCTTTGGTGATAGTTATAACGAGAAGGTAGAGAGAGACTAGAGGAGATTTAAGGAAGGAAGAGGCTCAAGAAGAGATTAGAAAAGAGATACAAAAGAGAGCATAGGAGATCAGGATACGAGATTAGGATGCGAGATTGGGAAAAGAGGTTGGGAAAAGAGATTTGGCAAATAGAAATCATGAAGTTATGTTTGATACTTGGAAACTGTCAAGGTAATAACAGACGAGAAAGTTTTTGGCTAGAAATGTTATTATTCGCGTTCAACGGAGATAATATTCCCGTTTACGGCTAGTTGGGTATTATTAGTGGTTCAGACAGCATGAGGAGCCTTTTCAGTGGTTATATAGTGGCTATACACATTTGGAAATATGGATGCCTATCATGTAGGTGGATGTGTCAAGTGGAGGAGCAAATTTGTATCCCGAGGAAATCAGTGGTATTCCTAAGACTCTACCTTCACAGGAGATTCCACTATGAATTATTCCAAGTGAATCTCAAATCTGTTTCTATGTGAATGATCTCAGAGTTGATTTGACAGGATTATATGTCTAGTAAGATTGTGAATAGGCCATTCAAAACCACTCTAGCGATACTCCATGAACAATCTATCAATACTCTATCAACACTCTATCAACACTCTATCAATACTCTATCAATACTCTATCAACACTCTATCAATACTCTATCAACACTCTATCTTCGCATCCTACAACTACAATCCTACGCCAACCTCCTCTTTTCCCCTTTTCTCTCCCTAACCTCCTTACACATTCTTCTCCAATCACCTCTCAAGCTGTATTTACAAGACTACTTACTGGCCATGGCCGCCTGGGCCTCTTCGGCCTCTCTCAACTTCTCCCTAAGAAACCTTTGCTTGATCTTCTTCTCCCGAATCAAAATGTCCCTTTCCTCGTCAAGATACTCCATTTTCTGGTAGCTGGCCACACAATCAAGCGACCGCTTATTGGCAGCTTCGCAATTCTTCATGGCGTCGATCGGATTCTCGTAACTGTTGGAACATTGCACATATGCCTTGATGAGATCGTCACATTTGGCGAACGCCTTTTTTCTCCACCGTTCGAAGATCACCTGCTCCTCCTTAGGAGTAAGAACCCACGCAGGCATGTTGGGGTTTGTGGGGAGCTCCACGCCCTCGTAGCCTTTTTTAGTATAACTCATGGTGGTAGCTGAAATTTGTTGGTGGGTGTGCAGGTGATGTTGGAGTTGGAATGGCTGAAGAATGGGAGGAGGAATGAAAAAGGAGAGGAAGCGGACAGATAGGGGAGGGAACAATGAGAGGTAGATACAGGGAAACGTTAGAAGGTAGTGGAAAATTTGGAGAGAGAGAGAGAAAGAGAGAATCAGCATATAACGCTTCTGCGAAAGTACGACTCAAGCTCGACGGTGGTGAGTGATGAAAAATCAGTGAAATCAGACTCCGTCAACATAATTTTCTCCAGCATCTACTTATTCAAACAGAATGTCAAAGGTAATCACATTTATAACTTTGCCACTGATACTAATACAGTTACTGGTGAGAAGCAGAATTAGTCATCCAATGTGGAGGAATTCCTGAAACTACAACAAGATATTCTTGCAGATGGTATCGAAGTGAAATAGACAATTGTGGTTGAGAATGCCTTCGAAACTTGGAAATTCGTTGTGGATGTTCTGGTTTCATTGGAGTTTAGCAAATACCTACATACATGAAGTAATGGTGCCAGATTCCTATTAGGACGTTACCTCAGGGGTTTTCTGGATTAGAAAGTAGAAACGATGATTTTCCTGCCTCCATTTCTTTTCTAATAACTGTTCATTGATAAGCAGTTCTAGCAAATTCAGCAATGGATATTCTTATATTTTCATGTTCTACTCCTCGTGCCCATGCTCACTCATGCATTCGTGTTTGTTGTGGACTTCTTTCACTATACCACAACGATGCTACCATGGGAAATGGGGTAAATCTACATAATAAACCTTACAGGTTCAGAAAAACTATCATTGTATAACTTTTACATGTCCATGATTGCTTAGTCTGGTGCTTGTTACACACAGTAGTAAAAACTGTAACGAAAACTCATCCTCAAATATTCGATGGCTAGCTGCCAAACACAAAAAGAGAATGAGATTCGATTCTTGTTCTCCTTCAGTTCTTTTACACTTTTGAATAACAATGTGTCCGTCTATTCTTGTCTACCATTTGCAACTGGATTAGCACACGTCCTGTATACAACTACTTGACCCCAACTCCCACAATCTCTTCAACAACAACAAAAACCCGTAGTAAATAGGTAAAATATAATTAAATCATCACAAATACCCATATAATATCCCACCTAACCTCCATCCACTCAACTGGCCCGAAAAGAGCCCAACTCATCTCCCCAGATCACGTGACCGTCCACCCAAAACATCAACACATCAACATCACCTACACCTTCCAACTCCATGCTTGACGTTCCTCCAGACACACTTATAGATTCCACCATCGAAAACTTCTTAACTCAGCCCGATATCGACAGTCTTGCTCGTATCGCTGAAAATCTCAAGAAGACCAACGAACTCCGGGAAACCAAAATCGAGAATCTCCGCAACCAAATCACCTCGCTCCAGAGCGAAGTGGATGCGCTTCGAGGCGAGATCAAGGCAATGTCGCAGCCTAACTCCGCGGTGCTTGAGCAGCTTTCGGAGTTTGGAGTGGCCGCCTTACCCAAAGAAGATGAATCTATCTTCAAAGTGATTAATGCCAAATCAACCGAGCTCGATAACCTCAAGGTATCGCTTGCAAAACGATTAACAGACTTGGAGAGTGTCATCAACCAGATGGACATGGTGAAAGTGAATTTGGCACGCCACAGCGAAGAAGTCAGCCACCAGAAGGAACAGGCGTTGGCTTCCAATATTGCTACGAATTTTAACTCTAACAGCATGCGGATCAGTCTCTACAAGAGCTTGGGGGTGCACATTGAAGAGCTGGAGGATGGAAATGATAAAGTTGTTGTGTTTGGGCCCACAAAGAACCTGACGAGTGTTCTTCAGGTGGACGAGAAGTATCTGGATTATTTTATTAGCAATTATATTTGGGAGAAGATTGGCTCGTGAGGGACAGGGTGTTGGATGAAAGGTGGATTGGTTATAGGAGGCCTTTGATCAAAACATTGTTTACAATGATAATATCTATTGAACTACTATGGAGATGGTGAATTCATCAATGATAACATATTGTATCTTCAGGGCTACGGAGATGTTTGTGTCGTTATATTTATCACCGCTGAACCCTGGTCTGCACTCTTACAGATATATTCTGCATTACCAGTCTTCATTTCAGTCTTCCATCAAGGAATTTATCAATACGAACATGATTTCGGTTGACTTACCAAATACTGGGCTCGAGGGTGCTCCGACTAGTGGTAACTTTCCCCATTCATCG
This sequence comes from Sungouiella middelhoveniana, assembly GCA_030557965.1. Taxonomy (NCBI): domain Eukaryota; kingdom Fungi; phylum Ascomycota; class Pichiomycetes; order Serinales; family Metschnikowiaceae; genus Sungouiella; species Sungouiella middelhoveniana. The sequence goes on along the minus strand of JANIJQ010000031.1, from coordinate 89,672 downwards.
TCTTGGTATTCTCTAAATGTTACTGGTTCTACAGACGTTGCTTACCAATCTGGTTTTTGCAGGACTGAGTTAAGTATTGTTGTTATAATCCTTATCCCATGATGTTTTGTTGGCATTATAACGTGTTTGGCGATTTTGTCAAGGTATTGATTGACTTTGGAATCATTTTACCATTGATACATCTATTGATCTGTTGATGTGTGAATATCTATTGATGTGAGAATCTATTGATGTGAGAATCTATTGATGTGAGTATCTATTGATGTGAGAATCTGTTGATGTGAGAATCTATTGAAGTGAGAATCTATTGATGTGAGAATATCTGTTGAAGTCTTGTGAGATACCAAGGACAGAATGGATGCACCTAATGAGAAGTCTCAGTGTTGAGCTCAACGGCTATTCGGATCAAACATTAGATCTCGACTCTTTCCCATGAACGTTCTCCTGATGTCCAAAGTCACTGTCATTCATGCTGTGTCTCGGATCCTTCCCGTTCCACGTCCCTACATTCTCCACTACGTCGAGTCTCAAGTCATGATGTTGCTATTTACAGGATGCATTAGAAGTACTTTGGATTCTCTCTGAACGACTTCTTCGTCCATTTTGGAACCAAGTGCACGGACTTACGGTAGTCCTTGACCTTCTTGTCAAAAGTGGTGTATTTGTCTCTGGGGACCATCTCGCTCTCCTTGGGGAAATCAAACTTGAGATAGTCGATCTTTTTGTATCCGGTGGAAACGGAGTCCTTCGGTTTTAATGATTGGTAAAGAATCTCGATGTTTCTGTCCACGAGTTTCATCCGGTTTCTCAACCTCTGTTTTTGTGGAGGTGACAATCTTGGGGCTTTCTTCCAGAGATAGCCGCCGTATGCGACAAGCGTCGATCTGAAGGGTCCGAACATTGACTGGTTTGTTAATGTGATTTTTTTTCTTTAATGTGAGTGTCGTGCACATACCATACAATATGAGAACGATCATTTTGCAACGTCGTCCAATCCACGTGCGGCGTGCCACGTGAAAGTGCGTGTGCGACTCAAGTGTGACAAACGGATTTCTTAGGTTTATCGGTCGGAACTCATGCAAGCTCCGCGACCGAATCGTGACGCAATTTGCCTGCTTCTGGCAACATTCGGGTGCGCCGCATCCAACAACTGCCTACACCAGCCAGCGCGGGGACGACCGCTTAAGGGAATTTTACATGCGGGCCAGATCACTCGCCAAGCGCTACCGACAATATGCGAACGCGGTCAAGTGGGACTTTCGGAATCGGGAACTTGAGCTCAACATTTTCGCCTGGGTGATTAATGACACTCTTGTGATAAATATGCCTGAGGTGATTGAGGTTGCGGCTAGTGCAATGACCATAAAATTTTTTCATGTATGGAACGTTCCAGTCCAGCCGATCGGCTGCGCATGTTTTAGTGGAGGTCATTCAGTGGCCCAGGCAACACGGCATAGCTACAAGCAGGAGATGGCAACGGAATTTTTTCTGGTTGACGAGAGATGAGTTTTGAAGAGGCGGAGTTACGGATGAACCACTGAAACACTAACGGAAATGTTGAAACTGAGCAATAGTGGGGTCCGATTCCCGAGGGCGGTATGATGGGTGACTCGAGGTAGCCTGGCAAAACCTTAATGCTCTGCAACGCCGTCATTTGGGTTGCAGGAACATCGGGTGTTCATACATGGTAGTCCGAGGGTTGCAGTGGTCGGGGAATTCCCAACGGTTCCATTTGATTGATGGTCCCATTGATAGTTATCTTTATGGCGCCATCTTGACACCACCATGGCCCCATTATCGACGCGCTTGGTGCATAACCATCTATGGAAACAATCTAAGGAACTGTTGATTGGCGTATTTTTATTTTTTTACTCGTATTGGCGTTGATCTCATCTTAGTTCGATCATTCGGTAGATGTGGTAGTCTAGGAAGTTGCAAAAAGTGTCAACCTACCACTCGACCAACTAAAAATTCTCTTCAAACGAGCTCGATTATTCTTCTGGATTCGGTATTCTAATCAGCCAAATCAATATTCTACTACTCAAAATTCCATTCCGTACACCCAATTTTCACCATAGATCTACACCACAACTCTACACTAGTTCACTCAGTGAATTTTCTATTACCTATTAACCTTTTCCCAATGCATAGCTATTTTATTTTTTTCTTTTCCCTACATTACCCCAGTCAACCACAACCTATAATTCTGCAGCGTGGATGTGGCTTGCACCCGTGGGGGCGCCTGTGACACCGAATAGTTCAAGGAAAACTCTCGCACATCGGCGTTATTTGCGCTGGAAGGTAGCACCAAAGGAGAATCTCCAAGGTCAGGAGATAATGATTGAGGCTGGCACAAAGATGGTGTAAGCAAAGGTGACACAATATCATGGTTACTAGACTGCAACAAGTTGGCCAGCAGATGCTCGTCCTTCTCCTTACACAGAGAAGAACAATAAATAGCATATGGCAGACACAACTGGTCACAGGTGATGCAGTAGTTGTTGAAGGCGTCAGACATTTCCATTTGTGACTAGAACGATGCTAACGGGGCCAAAAGAGTCTCGTAATAAATGATCCAGGTAGGAAGTTAAGGAGGGAGCGGCCGGAGTCGGGGCTGATATCAAATGCAAAAATGGCGGATGGAGCCGATGGATGAGAAAACTCTTTAGCGAGAAAAAGTGGTAGCGGCGGAGGCAGATTATATTTATAGTGGGGAAAGTGTGTGAATTTGGCACAAACAAGAAGGGGAGGTTCCGAGGTGGGGGGCCCACGATGGGCAAGGCTTGCCCTCCTCGGAAGTTCTGGGCGGGTTGGCGCTTCCGGGGATCGGCCACCATCATGTGGGTGGCGTGAGCATGGCCGACCGGCCCACTCCGACGGCAGTTCCGAGGTTAGCGCCAGAGTGCTACCGACCGGACCGCACAATACTCCACATCCCAATGACACGTGCATGCATGCACAACGTGGTCAGTTACTCGCCACAAGCTGGGGTTGCTTCATCATGGAAAATAAGGACAAGAATGAAGAACATCGAAATTCCTCCGGTGCTTGCGGTCAGCATATTCTCGATTCAATAAAACTCGAATCTTAAGCAAGAAGCCTCGAACACCTTGAACTATGGCAATTTTTCATCGCAATCAAATATGCTCATCGATCTAGAATTTTCTTCCAGTTCCGAGGGGATTGCGGCAACCATGCGCGCTTAATGACAGCCACAGTGGGTTGATTTCCCGGAACTCGTCTGAAACCCTTTCGCTGCCCTCGTAACTTCCACTTCGCCGTTTCTGGCCTGCTCCACGTTTTATGTTTCTCCTCACCTAGACAATCTATTTATGTCACGTTTCCAATACACCCCTAAACAGTTGGGGACGGAGTTATTCTTAATTAGTGGGGAGGGAGCTTTGCCACGGACTGGAATCTGACGGTCGGATTACTTGGTGGAAATCGGTCGAACTTTGGTTTCCGTATCACCGCTACTGATTTGTTTCAGGGTTTCACTTGCCCTTTCAGGGTTTTATTTGCTCCTACTGCTCCAATTTTGTTCTCATTTTGTTGTCTGCTTTCCTTCAAATTTTTTTGGTATTCAAGAAGCATTTTCTCTTAGGCAGATACCCCTTTCTACCTAGCTACCCAGCCACCCCCTTTCTACCTACACTCAATCTGACCTCAACGGCTTTCCATGTTCCCCTCTTTCTTGTCTCACAAGACCGCGTAGAGTAGAAAACCCCCACTATATACAGGCACAGAATTTACTGATGTTATTGATAAGTTCTCCGTTCCCCTCGTCGCTCCCGAATTTCGGATCGAATTCCGTTAACACCACTAACTGAAACCCGATGATGCCGATTTACTTCCAGACTATGCGTGGCACATCCACTATACCGCTCCACAGTCATACCAGCAGCAAGTCAATGATCATAGCAATTCCCTCACAAATTATCGCATTAGTTCTTGGGGCCCAACAATATTTCTGCCTATCTTTCTTTTCCAGATCGGCGGCAAGTTCGGTGGGGCGGTTGAGCGGAAGTGATGGAGAAGTCTATGCATCCAAGATTTCTAGACCAAACTTGAGAGACAATTACGTCAATCTTTCTCGTTCTCCATTCACTTCCTCCGTAGTTTTGTAGTTTTCTTCTAATTCGTCCCTAATAGTTCCCGTAGATGAGAGAGTAACCCCACCACCACTCCAAATCGCCGGGCTAGAACCAAAAAAAACGGCAATGCGACATCTGGGGCCTATCGACTGATATCAACCTTAATTGCTTATCAGCCACATAGATAAGAATATGGCCGTGGAGGGAGGCAAAGGCTTGCAATTAATAAAGAGTCTGGACCTCAAATCCTGGAATGGATCTCGATTGGGCCGATATACATTGTAGTTCCCGAAATGTCCCGAATGATCTGATTTGTGGAACATTAGATTAGATTCCGGTGGTTGATAATCTGGAGCGGACAGATTGGCCAAGCCATGGATAATCTAACTGAGATATCTCGTTAAGATGGTGGGATTGTGAGTTCTGTGAACTTGATGAGGGGTCTTACATTCGTTTCATGAACTTTCAGTCAGACTCTGATCCACAACCTATATCCATGGCCACCTATTAGTTCCAACATTCCGTTATTCCGACCTGAATCCCAACAGTTTGCTGGTTCAATTCTGGTCCTATAATACGATTCCCCGTGCCCCTCTGCACATTACCCATTCCATCATTCATTCAATTACTTGCCCATCATTCATCCAATCCCTTGTCCACCATTCAATTACTTCTCCATCATAGATTCCAAGTCTTCTCTACTTCACACATTCTTATACTTATATCTGAGTCCATGCAACCCAACCACATCCCTCGCCACGCCGTCATGCCAATTCCGTAGAAGTACCAATGTCACTAAATTTCCCACGGGTACAACAGTAAAAATACCCTTCCACCCCAAATTCTCCTTCCAGAACGCAATATACGCCATCTGAATAAGCATGGCCGTGTTAATGCCGCATAATCCGTAGAAATTCATTAGCCTTCCTAGCCAAGCATTAACCACCACAGGAAACGCAGTTGAAGCAGCCTCAACGTCGAAAACGGTATTGATGAGCGTAACAAGGTTCAGTAGGACCATCAATCCGGTAATTACAACACTATTCAGTGGCGTGGAGGCCACTCCTCGTGCTAACAATACTAAAATCGGCATTTCTACTAGGATGGAGAAAACAAGCACTTTCTTGTAGAGTTTGAGGCTGTGGTCATTTTCTGCAGCCAACAGCGAAATCACGAGGTCCTGGTCATCTGAGTCAAGAGGCTCGTTCTGGTCGAGAATGGCTCGGTCAACCTTTCTGTGTCTCATGAGGAATGAAGTAGACCTTCGGTGATGTTATGGTGTGTACACGATTAGTTGGATTGTGGAGAAACATGTAGGAGGAACGAAGGAGAATGTTATTAAGATATTGTTGAAATATTATTGACGTGGAATTGAAAAGATATTGGATTAGTATTGACTATCTTGGAATTAGGATGTTGTCGTCGAGTGTGGCAAAAGTAATTTGTGGTGTCTGGTAGACTAATTATGGAATAATTGGTGTGTGCATCTTCTCTCAATCTTCTCTCAATGTAGTTTTCTTTTCTAATGTTCATACGATTCTTCCCTCTTACGTACTCAGTGTGCCGTGCCTAGAATTAGGGTCGCCAACACAGCCTTCCTGAGCTCGCAGCATTACCATTTCCTCTAGTGGTTTTACTCTTTCCTCTTGCAATAACTGCTGTTTTAACATTATACCCAGTCCATGGAACAGTAGCGCTACTGCCTATCATGTTGCAATTCTTTTCCTGTTTTCGTTAATCTGGATATTTCGGCGTCAACCAATTATTGGGGAAGAGTATCATAGAAAGCTTGAACAAGATATTGGAAGATTTCCAGCATTTGAAAAGTAGAAGACACTGCAGAGATAGAAAAGATAAGTGGAAGATATAGCAATGATGAGGATATGATGAAGATGAGAAATCGAGAGAATGACGAATGAAGTAATACTAAAGAAGGAAAGAAGAAAAGAAGTAATACTAAAGAAGAAAAGAAGTAAAGAAGTAAAGAAGTAAAGAAGTAAAGAAGTAAAGAAGTAAAGAAGTAAAGAAGTAAAGAAGTAAAGAAGTAAAGAAGTAAAGAAGTAAAGAAGTAATACTAAAGAAGAAAAGAAGTAAAGATGTAAAGAAGTAAAGAAGTAAAGAAGTAAAGAAGTAAAGAAGTAAAGAAGTAAAGATGTAAAGAAGTAAAGAAGTAAAGAAGTAAAGAAGTAAAGAAGTAAAGAAGTAAAGAAGCAAAGAAGTAAAGTTGAGCCACAATCATCACTGACTACTTGGAGGTATCCCATCAATTAATCTTCAGCAAATATTGCCAATTGCAATCACATCTTCCTTCGATTGATATTCTGATAATTCTGCCCTTCTTACGCAGCAATGAACTAATGCTAGTACCGTCAGCCGCAAATTGTCAGAAGACTGAATCCGTTCATTCCTCTCAATCACCTTTTACTACTCAACTTCGCTCGCTTCCTTCTATTCTTCCTGGCCACCCTATGTAGTAGCCACGTCTTTTTCTACTATTCCTCTCTTGTTTCAATTCCAATGGAAAACTTCCAAAACCACCAATTTCTACGTTATCTAGACAGTCTCCACCAGTTCAGCCCACGTGAAAACTCGGTGCAGCCCTCCAGATAATTCTGTCAAGAAGATCGACAAGAATCACCATAAAAAATATGCCGTAGACAAAAATAGAACAGCTTCACTCTACACAGTACGACGAAAACCAATAGGAGCACCGATTCCATTTACGACCACTATTCCCCGCTCACTACCCACTTCTGCAGTTTATTGTAATCATCTCATACAAATTTATCCTGCAACCACTGTCAATAATAGAACCATGCTATGGTTCCGAACGAATTCCATCCCCTGGTGTACGGGTGTAAAGAGCAAGTGAGATTCCCTTCCTCCATTCAAATGGAATGAAAAACACCTGGACGGCATCCGCCGCATCTCCATGCAAAGTACCTGAACGACCCTGGTCTAGACCAGGGCCATGAGAGAAGAACCGTCCATATTTGTAGAAATGAAATAAGCCGCATGCTAGACGGAACCTCAATTTCACCCAAATGGTTATTGTCCGCAGTGGGGCAGATCAATTGGAGGAGCGGATTTTGGCGATCCCCACCACGGCGCAATGACCAAAATACAACGTTGTAGAAAGTGCACCACCACCTCGGAAAATAATCACCATCATCGAGAGAATTTTAATTGTAGACCCATTCTGAAAAACCTGGTGCCGTTCCCAAAACCTGGCCCCCATTCCCAAAACCTGGCCCCGCCTCGAAAAAAACCTTCACCTCTTCGATAGTACCATTGTTTGTTCGAATGTGGAATCCATTCCTCGTGACAAAGAATGTAGAATGTAGAATGTACATTCCGAGTCCCCTTCTCTATGCACACCACAACACGACCCATTGGGTGAAGGTGCCTGAAGTGAGGAAAAATCATCAGAACTACTAGTGGTCTACTACTACGTTGTTTTCTTGTTTTATTTCTTGTTGATTTCATTTCTCCCACCACCGACTATTCTCCCGGTGTGTCTCGAGTGTGTGTACCCACTGACTTTTCCTTCTGGTTGCATTTTTCCAGAAACGGCTGATTCTCTTCACGCCTCAAGTTAAAACTTTCTCCTTTGGTGGTGTTGAACAGCCCAGCTAGCGATTCTCCATCGCTGACACTCGTTTACATTTGCTGGCTGACGATTTTCCCCGAACCTTGGCTTTGTTTTGCCCCGGTGAACATCCACAAACAGATTGTATCTCATCTTGTGGTTCCAACTCCAACTTCAGTCCTTCTTTGATCCATACTCCGCTGCAAAATGAAGTTTTCTGTGCTTCACGCCTTGGCATTTGTTCTTGTGTCCTCTCCGCTTGTTGATGCGGCCCCCGTGGCATCTTCCTCGAGCGTTTCCTTGAACTTCTTTCAGCAGTTCATGCAGAGTTTAATGGACTCCTCCACCACTGCAAGTTCCACCGCTACGCCAACCGCTACGCTGACCGACCACGGCCCTCCCTCCGATGTGCCATCGCACGGCCCTCCCACGGATGTGCCCTCGAACGGTCCTCCCTCAGATGTGCCATCGAACGGTCCTCCCACCGATGTGTCGAGCCTGGCCACTTCCACTAGTTTTCTGGCCTCTTCTACGAGCTTTCCGACGTCACCAACTTCTACGCTGACTTCATCGCCAGCAAGTTCCGCATCATCTACGGCTTCGTCGACGAGTATCTCGACCTCAGCAACGCCAACAGATACATTCACCGCTAGCACATCTGCCGAGTCAACGGATGCTACAAGTGGGAATTCTGCTACTTCCACGTTGCCTACGGATGCAACGAGTCTGACTCCAAGTCTGACTCCAAGTCTGACTGCAACTCCAAGTCTGGCTCCAAGTCTGACTCCAAGTCTGACTCAAGTCGATGCCTCGTCAACGTCGTCGACGAACGCATTCTCGAGCCCCGTTCCTTTTGCGGATACCTCTTCGGACACATCTACTGCGGCCACCTCTGAAACTACCTCGAATACTGACACTGCATCTTCTAGCGGAGTCTCTAATTCTGCTAGCGGTCCGTCAGATGCTGCGGCAGTGGCGTCTCCTGTGGCTGATTCCTCTTCGTCTTCTTCGGTGGAAACTTCATCGACCTCCTCTGGATCTACGCTGACTGCGACTCCCAGTGTAGTAGACTTTGGCTCTTCGAGTTCCACTTCTGACTCCAGTACAAGTGCTACCGATGGTACGTCTAGTGCTACTGATGGTACGTCTTCTGCCACCGATGGTACTTCCAGTGCTACCGATGGTACGTCTGGTGCTACCGATGGTTCCACGAGTTCTACCGACGGTTCCTCGAGTTCTACCGTTTTGTCAACAGAAAGTTCTTCTGATTCTCAAACTTCGTCTGCCTCGGTCGTCTCCGTAGCAGATACCTCTAGTTCTGCTAGTAGTGCCCCCAGCGATACAACCAGCTCCACTGACACTGTTTTCAACGCTGTCATTCAGCCTTCTTCAGCAACTACTGAGTCGTCCTCGGCAAGCACTGTCTCGCCATCCGACTCTACTATTTCTGTCACTTCTGCGGATTCTACCTCGTCTGCTGGTGAGACTGTATCGGATACATCAAGCTCCGTCGCTTCAACTACTTCAGCAACTGATGCTACTTCCAGTGATTCTTCCACAACGGCCGCTGATGTCACGAGCTCGTCATCTACTAGCACTGTAACTCCGTCGGAGGCAAATTTTTCGTCTTCTGCCGGGGCTTCAGATGGCCAGTCTTCTGCCGGGGCTTCAGATGGCCAGACTTCTGCCACTTCGTCTGCTACTAGTGCCGAAAACTTTGGCTCCTCGGTCGGTAGTGATTCTTCTACAACGGCCGCTGATGTCTCGAGCTCGTCATCTACTAGCACTGTAACTCCGTCGGAGGCAAATTTTTCGTCTTCTGCCGGGGCTTCAGATGGCCAGACTTCTGCCACTTCGTCTGCTACTAGTGCCGAAAACTTTGTCTCTTCGGGCAGTAGTGATTCCACAACTCCAACAGCGACTCCAACGGAGGCAGGTTTCTCTTCTTCCCTGGATCTGGAGACTGGATCGGTTTCTTCAACTGCACCCACTTCGGCCAGTGCTGAAAGTTTCACTTCCTCATCTTCATCCTTGTCAACAGTGACTCCAACTTTCGCTGATTTGAATAGTTCGGCCTCGGTGACACCATCTGATGTTTCTTCCTCTCTGTCTTCTTCAACAGTGGCCCCAGCTTCCTCGGCTATTTTGGTGTCATCTTCGGCAGGTGACACATCGCTTCCTTCTAGCAATTCTGCCTCAGAGTCTCTGGTTCCACTGACGGACAGCAGTGCGATGTTGACATCGTCTCCTACAGACACAACTATTGCTTCCACGTCGGGGTTCTCGGCTACATCTGCTTCCACTGATTCTCTGGTAGATACCATAAGTGCTACTCTGAATGGATCCAGTGCTGCTACCTCGTCGATTGAATCCCAGACCCCAGCTACTGATTCCGCTTCTGCAACCAGTGCCTCTTCAAGCGATTTGACTCTCGAATCCAGTGGAGGATCCTCAACGCAGAGTGAGCCTAGCATTGCAACGTCGTTGACGCCAGTTACCTCCGGTTCATCTGTTGCCCCATCTTCTGGTACTTCTGAATCATTTGGTGTTTCTGAATCCTCTGCGACTTCTTTGTCTGCTGTTGTATCTGAAGCAGCTACCTTGGGATCTTCCGTTTCCTCAATCGCTTCAGATGTTACCGAGCCTACCACATCTGGCTCTGCTATCTCTGAAGGATCTTCCGACTCGTCAGTTGCCTCTGCTTCTGCTTCTGCATCTGAGACTGTTGTTGCTTCTGAGTCTGCTACTGCTACTGCTTCTGCTTCTGTATCTGAGACTGTTGTTGCTTCTGAGTCTGCAACTGCTACTGCTTCTGCTTCTGCATCTGAGACTGTTGTTGCTTCTGAGTCTGCAACTGTTACTGCTTCAGCTTCTGCTTCTGTATCTGAGACTGTTGTTGCTTCTGAGTCTGCAACTGCTACTGCTTCTGAGTCTGCTACTGTTGTTGCTTCTGTATCTGATACTGTTGTTGCTTCTGCTTCTGTATCTGATACTGTTGTTGCTTCTGAGTCTGCTACTGCTACTGTTGTTGCTTCTGAGTCTGCTACTGCTACTGTTGTTGCTTCCGAGTCTGCAACTGCTACTGCTTCTGCTTCTGCATCTGCTCCTGTCATCTCCCAGTCTGCTGCCGCATTCTCTCCTGCCGTCTCAGAATCCGCATCTTCTGCGGCAGATGTCACTGCTTCGGCCGATGTCACTGCTTCAGCAGCAACCCCCGATACCCAAACCGCAACTCTTCTGGAAGCCGGTATTATCTCCAGTTTCTACACAGTCTCAACACCAACTGACCTGTCTAGGACTTCCTCGACGAACTGGTTGCCTACTGAAATCATTGTTGAGTCGGCAACTTCCACTCTTTTGACAGCGACGAACACTGCTGCAGCTCAAACTTCTGGGTTACCGAAGGCTATTACCCCTGCAACCACATCTGTTCCAGGTGAGGGTTTCCAAGTGATCACTATTGGCTTCAAGGCGGCGCTAAACTACCCATTCGTGGTTGAAAACTCGTTGTCTTCGGCCCAAATTTTTGATTATTTGCCTGATGTGTTGACCTACCCATTCACACAATCCGATATCTACCTGAATGTTACAGTTAAGAGATTGGTTCCATACACAGCCACTGGAATTAACTACGTCATTACAGTTGCTGAAGTTTACTTCCCTTCTACGTCAGTTGATGCCTTACAGCAATTCGTTCAACTGACCGACTCAAAGTTGTACAGAAACACAGACGAAACAGGATCCAAGTTAGCATCGTTGATTGACAACAGAATTCCGCTTTTGGGGTTGGACACAACTACTGGCACCAATTCTGACACCACACTGAACTATGGATCAATGGACTCTTCGAACGCACCAATTGCCAAGAAAGGTTCGGTAGCCGGAGTTGCCACCGGAGCCGCAATTGGAACTGTTGTCTACATGGGACTTATGGTTTTGTTGTTTAGAAGATTCAGAAAGAAGAAGAACATTGAGCTTCCTCCGTCTGATTCCGAAAGCAATTTCCATTCGGGAGGCAACCAGAGCCCAGTGGATCCACCATCGCTCGACGGCAATGGCAGACCACGGATCTCAGATCCCGTTACAGCTTCCAATTCCCTTGGATGGAGTTAGAGTACTTCACGTTTGCATGGAAGCAGGAGTCTAAAATCACCTGCTCTTTTCTATTATTTAGACACTGTTACCAAACATTTTATTTACCTGTTTGTATCATTTCGCTACCTGCGATGCGATGAACTCATGTAGCTGCTCCACCACTACGTTGGAGTCTTCATCCAAGGTCTCCAGAAGTTCCGAAATCAACTCCTCCTTCTGGCCCAAGTTATGCTCCTTGACAAACTCAAAGATGTAGTCTATCAACACCTCTTCCTTGATTCCCAAGTACTCCTCGATCAAATCGCCGATCTTGGCCTGGATGCTGTCCAAAATCTCCACTGTAAGGTCCGAGACGACAACCTCCACATCCATTGTGTCTTTCTCCTTGTGGACTGCGGCAACTTCCTCGACAACAACAGTCTCTGACACTGGAACTTTAGCAGCAGTAACCTCCTCTGTTTGCTGAGCATCGGCAACATCCAATTTCTCCTCTTTGGTCCTCTCGATGTTTCTGACTCGAGCATACTCCGAATGATTACTATAGTATAACCGTAGTTTGGAACCCGAACTAGACCTGGAAGTTTCAGCATCCTGGAAGACTCTGATCTCGTCGATGAGACCCAATTTGTTATCGATGAGATTGGACTCGTAATTGACCGCCAGATCAAGCTGTTCAAGAAGCGTTGTTCGCTCGGACGACTCCAACGACTCCATTTCGGCCAATTTCGTCTGGAATGACTTTTCAAACCGTTTCTGCTCTTCTTCAGCCAAGAATGCCTCGTATTCGTCCTCGGTAAGAGAATCCAAAGGATTGGTTTTCTCCTCGATCTCCATATCCATGTCGGCGTTCGGTTCCTCTCGATCTTTTACGTCTGCTGCTGTGGTGATACCTTCGACAATCTGCGTCAATCGCAACTTTGCCTTGCGTCTTTCTCGCTCGATTTCCTTTTTGCGTCTGTCTCTCTCGATTGTCAACACCTTTGCTCGGAATTTGATGATGTCCTTGACAATGGTTTCCTTCAAGTCCTTGGGGACCTCCACCAACTCAGAATTTTCCACTTTGTAGGTTCGATAATACTGCATCACCTGGTCTAGATCTTCGGTTCCGGACTTTTTGGAGCCAACGCTCAAGTTTTCCTTGTTGGAGAGGATTCTCGAAATCTCCTCCCCTAGTTTTTTGACTTCTTCACTGGTGATTGTTGATGCACTAGACGCAAGTTCTTGGTCGAACGCAAGAACTACGCCCCTGAAAATTTTCTGCAATTGGCTCTTGTTTCCCTGAACCCATTCGGCCGTGTCAACCGAAGAAAATCTTACAAACACATTGGTAATGTCGCTTCGGCTGCCAGTGGATCCTGGTTCCAATATCGACCACTGAAACGTCTTAATAAGCGCACTGGGCGCAAGTTCCATCATCATGGCTAAAGTACGATCAACAAGCGACTTTCTAAGCGCCGGAAAATTCTCGAAAAGCACCGTGGCGATCTGATGTTGCCGGTTTTTCGATTCGAGATGAGAAAGTTCCACGTAGCTGTCCGGATCCACGTCTTGCTGGGAATCTTGTGCCGACTGCTCAACAATTTCCATATCATTACCATCTTCTTCAATTCTGCTAGCATTGGCAGCATTTTTTCGTTTGTTCTGGCTAAGAATCTCTTCTATGTCTTGATCGGCCACTACTGGTATGAGAAGAGTTTCGATTTCGCTTGTTTTTTGGTGCGTTTTGTAGCCTCGTAGTGCTGAAAGCACCGAGAAGTTGTTGTTAGTTTTCACCGTGAACGGACTGACTTGCTTTATTGAGTCCATTGGGTAATATTGGTGTTTGTAGTAAGTACTATGGTGAAGTAGGTGGAGTCCATCTGCAGTACCGAACCAGGAATATATTTGATGAAACGAGGGAACAAGTATGCGGTTAAGAAGAATAAGTGGAGAATTGGAAATTAAGGATGATTGAGTTCTTGTAGGAATGAAATAGATCAATATAATAGGCACAGTAGCCCAAATGCCCGATACTTCAATATTGGGGAGGTACGGGTGTTCATCACTATATCACCTTACACTTCATACTTTCAAGACATCGATCATGGACGGTTTTCTACCGCTGGATGTCGGAACTTCGCCCGAAAACGACCATAAACCTCGTGGAAAATTGCCAACAAAACCTTCAAAAAAAGAAAAATGGGAGTCTGCAATGGCGGCTGCTTTAGAAGAGCCCAATAACATGGATCTATGGAATGATTTGTTCACAGCTCTAGAAGCGAAAGTCGAAGTGGCAAAGGAGTCAAAAAGCGAAATTGGCGCAGCAGTGACTCGGTCGTTTACTCTGCTCCTTCGAAGATTCCCATATTTGTCCGAGTACTGGAAACGATACCTGATTCTCCAATATAAGGTGAGTGGAATCCACGATGCTTTCAATGTTCTTGAAACTGCCGTAGAAAAGTTTCCCCAATCTGTTTCGTTATGGGTTGATTATCTAAATGCCACATTGGCCGTGTATGAGAAGGAGAAGTCCGAGAATGGGAAGGAGACCGAGAAAACTACAGATGTGGAGAAGTCTAACACAGACGACAAAGACTCCAAGAATGCAAATGATTCTGACCGTGTAGATGAAATTCGAAATAAATTCATCCGCGCAGCAGACACAATTGGCTTGAATTTCAACTCTGATGCATTCTGGAACATGTATATTGACTTCGAGACAAAACATGCTGGCCCAAACGACAAACGGCTTCTCAAATTGTACATGAAGCTAATATCAATTCCTTTATACCAGTACGCCCGGTACTATAACCAATTTTCGGAAATCAGCAAGAACTTCAGTGTGACAGATATAATTCCGGACGAGGCACTCAAAGGGTACTTGGAACAATTTCAAAAGCTGCTGGTGGACGAACTTTCCACCGTGGAACAGCATCAGATTATCGACACCTATGTGTACACTATATTCATCAACACACAGAAGAAAGTAACGGAGAAATGGAGCTACGAATCGGCGCTCACATTGCCAGAATTCTCCATCAATGACCTTGAAGCAATTCTGGTGCAATCTGAGAACTGGAAACAGTACATCGAGTATGAAAGTGGGGTTTTGGAGAAGGATAAAATGAACTCTGCTCAATACGCAGTGGTAGTGAGTATTTTTGAACGAGCTTTGGTGCCAAATTGCTTGGAGGCATCCATGTGGCAGCAATATGCCGATTTTCTCGAGGCCAATCCAGCCACTGACCAGAAATTTCCAGAAGTCGGGTCGGTGTATCAGCGAGCCATCTTGCAGTTTGTTCCTTTGAAAAATACCGAAATTCGGGAGAAATACATCGCATATCTCATGAGAAACGAAAAGTTTGACGAAGCTAACGAATTTCTTTTGAAATTGATCAGGTTGTATTCCGGAACCTCGGGAGTTTATGCAAAAAGTGCATACCTCCACACGGTAAAACAGATGCTCAATCTCTGGACTAATAATTTACCGAGTCTGCATTTGTTAGATGTTCTCGAGTCTTTGGTGGATGGATATTTTGACCGAATCGACAGATACAAAAAGTCTGTACACAATGAGCCAGAAATCAAAGAGGTCGAGTCTAAATACCTTCTCAAACCTTCCTTCAGCACTGCATTGTCCAAGTCTTTGAATGAAGACGGTATATGTGTTGTCACCGTTGCTTACCTTCAAGAGCTAGCCCAGAAAAAAGAGTCGGCCACGAAATTACGGACCTTTTACAACAAGTTCCACCGCAACAGCGCTTTTTCCCACTCAGTCCAGTTCTGGAGATTTTTTGTGGAGTATGAAGGCTATACTCATAAAAACTTGGTCAACTTGCGAACCGTTGTGAATCAGATCAAAACGGCCACTACTCTCCCTAAAAAGGCAGTCGACTACTTCATTGACATCTATTATGAGATCACCTGTGCCAATCTTGCCATGGCAACAGCTTTGAGGCAAAACGACGACTATCTTGACATTTTGGTCACCAGGGGAAACGAGAAGTCAGAAAACTTGAAGGTCAATAGATCTGCTCGTCAGAGATTGGCGGACAACAATTACATGATCCAAGAGTACGAGGATCTGTCCAAAGGGGGCTTGCATCTGCCAGCTGAGAAGCAAAATCTCTTGATGAGTATGAGACTGAGACAACTTAATCATCCCGGAATTTTCGTGGACAACAAACCGGAAATCACCGGTAGAATAATCGATAGAGGGTGGATTTCACTTCTTGATGACAAGCCAACCATCCCACCTCTTCCTGTGACCCGATTTGTTGACAAGATCAATGCCCCCATCAACTACCCAGATGAATGATAGAAAACAGATTCGTTCATATAAATCAGATAGCATCGCCCTGACGGCCAATAACAAGCAAGTCAGATCTCACTTTAGCCTTACTTGTACATCTGTTATCGCCATAAACTTCCAAGTAGGCGAGTTTAGGACACTTTTCACTGAATATCTCTGTCACTTCATCGTCAAAGCTGCGCACGAACCCAATATCCAATTTTGTCAAGAGGGGAAGTGACACCTTGGAATAGAAGTGTACTTTCTCTGCTTCTGTCTCCACCGAGTCATTAATCCCGTCCTCAATGGACTGATATAAGTCTTTCTTCCATTTTATCGTATCGTCTGTTAAGATTTGCAACAAGAATGATTTGGAGAGTTTATCAAGCGAGTTGACTGAAGCTTCCACGAGAGTTTCTCCAGAATGACTAAGTAGAGCATGTACAGCCTTCTCTCCCAACCCAATACACTTGGTAAGGTCTACGGTCACAAGACCACCAGTGTTTATGACGGAGAACTCTTTGAAAGCTGCAGCAAAACCATCATCAGTTATCAAGTCAAGGTTCCTCATCGATAAGACCTCAAGACAGGGACAAAACTGGGCCACCCCTTCAGTGAGAAAAGCATCTGTCAAACTAGTGCAACCATCCACATTCAAATAGCGGAGTGATTCGCCTGTGATGGCTAGAATGTGAATCATCAAATCGTCAGTTATCAAATCCTCTTTGAAAGGGTAGGAAATCTCCAACGTTGTCAAAAGCAACGGAGTAATATACTGAGGAATGAGCTCGTACACAGATGCTGAGTCTAAGCCATCTAGTCTCGACAATTTCAACGATGTCAAGCCTTTCCCCCTATTCTCCAACAAAGAAATGAGCGCCTGGTTGCCGAATCGGTGGGTGTTTCTCACTTCAAACTCCTGCAAGTTGCACTGGGCTTGGTCGAAGAATTCTTGCCAGAGCTGGTTGCTGATCAAAAACGGACCATTGAACGAAAGCTTGGTCAAGTGGGGAAGCGTATCCTTGTAGTAGCTCAAATTGTCGTTATGGAACTGGCCACACATGAAAATGGTGAGAGACTCGAGGTTCGAGCAGTAGGCTGCAATCTGGTTGAACGAATCACTGCTGACATTTGAACAGTCCCAGAATTCTAGCAAACGCACTTCTGGACTCAAGAAGAGCGACACCGTGGAGTCGTTAAGCGATCTGTTCTTCGACAAAATACGCAGGATCTTGTTGATGTTTGTCTGGCCAATTTCTCCAAGCGCCTCCACGTCGCCGATGTTCTGCGTAATAGTCTTGATACATACATCTTGCAAGCTGGGCAATCTTACCGTTTTCTTATCCAAAAGTGCTTGCGCGAGCTTTTTCCGCTTCTTTCGAGCATTTAACTGGTTCTTCCGAGCATTTCTTTCCTTCTTTTTGAGTACCTCGTTGCAGTCTTCACACAAGTATCCTTTCAAATCATCCAAGAATCTCGAGTATACGGACAATGTAAATGGGTTGCTGCACTCTACACAAACGTCCTCTTCGCCGAATTTTTTGTAGCCGTCATCCAGTTCGTCATCTCCATCGGCATCAGAGCCTTTAAAATCGCTATCAGACCCGCTGTCAGATCCATCATCGCCAGGTTGACCATTTGAGGCTCTTGATCTCGCAATTCTACGTTTCTTCCTCCCAGCAGCTCGAATTTCCTCCTCCTCGTCATCTACAACGCTGCTAACACGTGTTATATCCGCTGGCGACGCACTTTCGGAACTCAGCGGCGCGATTTGAGGAGTTGAAGTCTGAGAGGTCGTTTCTTCTTCTCTTTGGCGTCGTTCTCGGAACGCGTCGGTGATACCTTCCACACGGAGAAACTCAGTAAGAGCAGAATTTGGGCCGCGGACACCAGAGAGTTGTTTTCTTGGCGGCATTTTTTTGGGATGAGTGAAGCAGTAGATGAATATCTTGATAGTGATTGCAAATTAGCGATATGGAACCGATACGGGATGTACGGGTGTGTGATCCGGAGAAGATGGCCTTAGAGAGGGATGGGGAAGAAAAAATCGGGAATGGAATGAGTTGGAAACGGTGGTGTGGATTAAAATAGAAAGAATACTTTCTTGGGGTCCTTTTCCGATGATTCTGCGTGGAAATATGAGAGATAGTATTTTGAGATGAGGTAGTGATGCGAGAGAAATCGGTGGGAGTCAGCAATTAGTAGACTATAGAAAATTGAATAATCTAGAGGATCTTAATAGGTTATATCATCATGATGATGTGGTTGTACTTGTATTTTGAAAGTATTAGGAATAATTGAAAGAATTGGGAGAGAATTGTAAGAGGTTGAGGATAGGTGGGAAAACAAGTACTATGAAGCAGAAAAAGGCTTGTTTTATATAAGGCTATGGATTGGAAATGGATAGCGATTGGATCATGTATAAGTGTCCTTGGTGAAGAACATGCGAGTGTAAAGAGTAATAGACAATAAGTCAATAAGAATTTGATGAGACATGAGTAGTGAAACAGGTAATAGAGAGTAAAGTACTTAAAGAAATACATAGAATTTCTTATCGGCATGGAAATTGAAGTAAAGTTAGCATGATTTACAACTCTCAGAAGAGAGTTGGATTCTAATTTGTAAGTACATAGGTACCAACTGCAAGTTAGAACCATTCCACCCCGGAAAGAAATAATTCATAAACGGCATCAAGTGATCTAAGAAATTCTATATTCTACCCACCCCATTCTTTCTCCATCAACACACCCAATACTCACAGTAGGAGCCATGGCCGCTCGTGCCAGAACTCGCCCTTGATTATATCTGTATGATAGACCGACACACTAGCCTTCCTTCGAGCTTTCTCCGCTCTCTGCTTCTGTCTGGAGGTAAATCCAGTCTCATCCACATCTTTCCACGATTCATACTCCCGCACAATCACCGTGCCCTTCTTGAACATCTCTGGCTCGTCGTTATAGTTGACTCCGCATTGCTTGAACAAAATCTCATTCTTATCGCTGGCAACAGTACCCATTAGTGTTTGTTCGGCCTGGTGGCCCGTCATGCCAGTTTTCACCAAATTCCAAAACGCCGTATTATACAAGTTGTTGATGTGGCAGTCCACCTGGCGCCAACTGAAATAGTCTTTTACCGTTTGAGCATTGGGATACACCACTGCTCGAGCATCGAATGTGGGAATGCGGGCCAATTCCACGGGTTTTTCGGGAAACTCCGCGTTCCATGCCATCAAATAGTGAACTGACATGAACGATGCAAATGTCGATACAAGCTTCATTTCTCTGCGCTCGAAGAGATTGCATGATCTTCTTAGAAGAAACAGGTATTCGTCCGAGTCACCGTAGGCCATTAATATGTCAGGGAATTGGTCCAACATCGACCGAGCGGCAGTGTTCATAACTTGGAGAGCCCTAGCATCATTGGGCTTTTCAAATTGGTAATGTTCGCTGAACTTATGGAACCCTTTTCCGTCCACACGAATGACAATGTGAGTTTCGGGAAGAAGGAAGTTCTCGCGCTCAAACAGTTTAACATACTCATAACGCGAATTGGCCATTGTGAATAGGGTGAGAAAAACAAAGAATACTCAATCACAGAGTTTCACTGATAGAAAGATTACTTGTAGAATTATCACTACAAAGTAGCTGGAATGATGGTGGGGCATCGCGCACATGACCCCGCATCACGTGTGCCGATCGCTTACTTCACTCCATCGAAAAAAAAATCCTATACCATCTCATCTCATCATGGGTGCTAAATTCAGAACACTAGAACGTGAGCAGAGATTCCAGAACCCGCCCAAGGATAAGAGCGCCTTCCCGCTTTTAGCCGACGCCGTGGCTCCCCATGTGGGCTCGTTCAATGCCTTGACCGAAGGCCCTGATGGAGGACTCTTGAACCTCGGTGTAAAAGATATTGGATCCAGAACAATTTTCGATTCTGCCGACCAAGACAGATTGGGCAACAAGTTGTCGATCCGGGTGGACTCGGTGCAGTTGGCCAGGCCCATGGTGCCGCCCACAGACAAGATTTCTGTCAACAGAAAGACCTATCCATCGGAATGTAGAGAACGTATGACCACTTACCGAGGCAAGCTCATGCTTAAGGTGGTGTGGTCGGTCAACGGAGGCGAGGAAATCGCCGAGGTGCGTGATGCCGGCCAGGTCCCTCTCATGTTGAAGAGTAACCGTTGTCATTTGGAGAAGTTGAGTCCAAACGAGTTGGTGGAGCAAAAGGAGGAGAGTGACGAGTTGGGTGGCTATTTCATTGTCAACGGTATCGAAAAGTTGATCCGTATGTTGATTGTGCAGAGAAGAAACCACCTGATGGCGTTGATCCGTCCGTCGTTCGGAAACCGTGGTGCCACATACACCAAGTTTGGAGTTCAGATCCGGTGCGTTCGCCCCGACCAGACGTCGCAGACAAACGTGTTGCACTACTTGAAGGACGGTAACGTGACGTTCCGTTTTTCGTGGCGCAAAAACGAGTACTTGGTGCCTGTGTTGATGATTTTGAAGGCATTGGTTGAAACCAACGACCGTGAAATCTTCGATGGAATCGTGGGCTCCGACACCTCCAACTCGTTCTTGACCGATCGTTTGGAGTTGCTTTTGCGTACATACAAGCAGTACAACCTCCACCTGAAAAAGGAAACTTTGGCGTACTTGGGAGACAAGTTCCGGGTGGTGTTCGGCGCTGCTGCCGACGTCTCGGACATCGATGTGGGCCGTGAAGTATTGAAACGTATTGTGCTCGTTCACTTGCCCGACAACGGCGACAAGTTCCGCATGTTGTTGTTCATGATCAGAAAATTGTACTCGTTGGTCGCAGGAGACTGTGCTCCAGACAATCCAGATGCCACCCAGCACCAGGAAGTGTTGTTGGGAGGATTTTTGTATGGAATGATCATCAAGGAGAAAATCGACGAGTACTTGCAGAACATCAAGATGCAGATCACCTCCGACATCAACCGTGGGGTGAGAGTCAACTTCACCGATAGAAAGTATATGACGAGGGTGTTTACGAGAATCAATGAGAACATCGGCCAGAAATTGCAGTACTTCTTATCTACGGGTAACTTGGTGTCGCAGTCTGGTTTGGATTTACAGCAGGTCTCCGGTTATACCGTTGTTGCCGAGAAGATTAACTTCCATCGTTTCATCTCTCACTTCCGTATGGTCCACAGAGGTTCGTTCTTCGCCGAGTTGAAAACAACTACCGTCAGAAAGTTATTGCCCGAATCCTGGGGTTTCTTGTGTCCGGTGCACACTCCCGATGGATCTCCATGTGGTTTGTTGAACCATTTGGCCCACAAATGTAAGATTGCAACCACCGCATCTGATGTTTCTCAGGTGCCTGCTGCTTTGGCCGCGTTGGGTGTTTCTCCTGCCGACACCTTCGCTGCTGGTCCTGGATTGTGCTGTGTTCAATTGGACGGTCGTATTGTTGGATGGACCTCGCACCAACAGGGTAAAATGGTTGCTGATGCATTGAGACTCTGGAAAGTGGAGGGCGGCCACGGGTTGCCTTTGGACTTGGAGATTGGTTATGTTCCTCCTTCTACAAAGGGTCAATACCCTGGTTTGTACCTTTTTGGTGGTCACTCCAGAATGATGAGACCCACCAAATACTTGCCTTTGAACAAGGAAGATATCTTGGGACCTTTCGAGCAGGTGTACATGAACATTGCTGTTACTCCCGAAGAGATCCAGCCTTCTATCCACACGCACGTTGAGTTTGCTCCTACGAATATCTTGTCGATCTTGGCCAACTTGACTCCCTTCTCGGATTTCAACCAGTCTCCTAGAAACATGTACCAATGTCAGATGGGTAAGCAGACCATGGGTACCCCCGGTGTTGCTTTGGCACATAGATCCGATAACAAGCTCTACAGATTGCAGACGGGACAAACTCCAATCGTCAAGGCTGGCTTGTATGATGACTACGGAATGGACAATTTCCCTAACGGTACGAATGCCGTTGTTGCCGTTATCTCCTACACCGGTTATGATATGGATGATGCCATGATCATCAACAAGTCTGCCGACGAGAGAGGTTTCGGATATGGTTCTGTTTACAAGGTCGAAAAGGTGGATCTTGCCCAACTGAGAAGAAGAGGAGATCCTATCACTCAGCATTTCGGTTTTGGTGCCGACGAGTACCCCGAGACCTGGAAGGAGAAGTTGGACGATGACGGATTGCCTCTCATTGGTGTTAAGGTAGAGGAAGGCGACCCTATCGTTGCATACTTTGACGAGACTCTTGGAAAAACAAAGGTGAAGACTTACCATTCAAGTGAGCCTGCTTACATCGAGGAAGTTAAGCTTTTGGGCGATGACTCGGGCGACTCCGAGTGCCAGCAGCTCACCATCAAATACAGAGTCACCAGAACGCCATTGATCGGTGATAAGTTCTCATCCCGTCACGGACAGAAGGGTGTTTGTTCGAGAAAGTGGCCCACCATCGACATGCCATTTTCCGAATCGGGAATGCAGCCAGACGTCATCATCAACCCGCACGCTTTCCCATCTCGTATGACCATTGGTATGTTTGTTGAGTCTTTGGCTGGTAAAGCAGGTGCTTTGCACGGAATTGCTCAAGAAGCTACTCCATGGCAGTTTTCCGAGGACGACACTCCTGCTGATTACTTCGGAGAACAGTTGAGGAAAGCCGGTTACAACTATCACGGAAACGAGCCTATGTACTCCGGTGTCACCGGTGAGGAACTCAGGGTAGACATCTATATCGGAGTTGTCTACTACCAGAGATTGAGACATATGGTGAACGATAAGTTCCAGGTCAGAAGTACCGGTCCCGTCAACTCGTTGACCATGCAGCCTGTCAAGGGTCGTAAGAGACACGGAGGTATTCGTGTGGGAGAGATGGAGAGAGATGCATTGATTGGTCACGGTACTGCCTACTTGCTCCAGGATAGATTGTTGAACTCTTCTGACTACGCCCAGACGCCTATTTGTCGGTCTTGTGGATCGTTGCTCAATACTCAGAGGTCGGTGCCACGGATTGGCTCGATGTCGTCGGTCCGTTGTCGTGGATGCGCCGACAAGTTGGAGAAATTCATTAAGAAGGGCAAGTATGTCAACGAGGCGGACATTTGGGAGGATGGCCAAGGAGTTAAGTTTGTGGGAGGAGCGAACACCACCACGGTGGCCATTCCTTTCGTGTTGAAGTACTTGGACTCCGAGTTAGCTGCCATGGGTATCAAGATGCGCTACAATGTGGAGCCTCTTTAGAAAATTGCATATACATCACTGTTAATACACTAGTTTACGAGAGCTTGTACTAAGGTAACGAATCATTATTAGAACCAATCCAAGGAACTTCTGCGCCATTTGTTTATTCTTAACCTTTATTGTTTCAATTTCTAAGCAAAGCTTTATTGACAAGGTAACGAATCATTATTAGAACCAATCCAAGGATCTTCTGCGCCATTTGTTTATTCTTAACCTTTATTGTTTCAATTTCTAAGCAAAGCTTTATTGACAAGCAAAATAAACATAACTATAAACACTCCAAATCAAACACTAATCCTTCTTTTTCTTCTCTCTGTTACCCTTTGGAACTCTTGCCAACCAATAGAAGAAAATCGTGAGAAGCACGTTGATGACAATGAAGGAAGCAAAGATTCCGTAATTTCTCCATCTCTGAGAGAAATAAGCGTTCACACTATGCAAGAACACATTCGTTTTGGCAATCGGACAGAAGAAACAATCAGTAGCGGTAGATTGTGGTCCCAAGTAACCACCATTGTTTTGCATGTAAGTGCCCATATAAGTTGCACAAGTCTGTCCCAGCGGTGGAGCAAATTTGACGAATTCATTGGCGCGACAGACGACGTCAGTGTTCGCAAGACCAGTACTCAACATAGCTTGCACCAAGTAAGTGAATGGGTTTGCTCTGTACATGAAAATCCAGAAACCCGGCAAGGCATTAGGTCCAGCCAAGACACCACAGAAATTCAAACACATGATGAATAACAAGTTTGCCATGTTAGCGGCGTTGTCGGCCAATTCATTAAAGGAAGCACACAACTGACCCATAGTTGAAGTGTAAACGAAGAAGGAAATGATGAGCAAATACATCAAGCCACCACGCGAATGGACCGCATCAGATGGCTCAGCATTATGGTATAATCCAACAGGGTAGTACCAACAGAAGAATGCCAAAGTACCAACAGCGATCTGGAATGGAACTTCCGAGGTAATTTGAGCAGATATAAATGCAGCCCAACTGAAGGTTCTCGATGGAGCTTCTCTGACCTCATAGATCTCTCTCTGCTTGACATAGTATGGCAACATCTGCTGGACCAAAGTGTTGAAGGGGATGAAGAACATGAAAATGGAGAACATCTGATTCTGCAATCCTTGAACAGAGGTACCAGCATTGAAGAATGAGAATCCATTGAAAAGCGTAGACGAGACAACCAAGAAAATCTTTGAGTAAATGTAACCAGGAGTTCTCCAATCTTGCTGGATGGTTCTCCAACTGACAATCAAGTATTGCTTCCACAATGGAGCAGCGTAAGTCAAATGCGAGTCGGGAGACTCATCCTTTGGCAACTTGACTAATTCAGTTTCCATACGGTCCAATTCACCTTGAATGTGGGAAAACTCAGTGGAATTTCTCCACACTTCAAAGTAGTCCTGATTAGCCTTAGATCCTGGAGCAGCACCGACAACTTCCAACATCCACTCAGCTGGATTAGCTTCAGGAGGACATGGGTGAGCACCGTTTGTCTCAAAGTAGTCGATCAAAGTCTGACAGTTTTCTCCCAAGTCACCGAAATAGACAGTCTGGCCACCTTTCTGCAAGAACAACAAACGGTCAAATTCCTTCAACAAAATAGCGGATGGTTGATGGATAGTACACAAGATAGCTTGCCCGTGGTTAGCCAATTTTCTCATCAACTTACAAATGGACCAAGCAGTCTGAGAATCCAAACCAGAGGTTGGCTCATCCAAGAACAACAACAACTTAGGCTTTGCAACCAATTCAACACCAATAGTCAATCTCTTACGCTGTTCGACGTTCAAACCTTCACCAGCTACACCAACCAATGCATCAGCATAATTGGTCATTTCCAACAAATCAATGACATAATCAACGTAGGCATCTTTGTCAGCCTTGGAAACGTAGTCTGGCTGTCTCAAGTATGCGGAGAAGGTCAATGCTTCACGGACAGTGGAAGTCGGCAAATGAATATCTTGCTGTTGGACATAACCAATCGATCTTTGGAATGAGAAGTCCAAAGAGTGACCATTAACCATTCTTATTCCATCTGTGATAGTACCACTTGTAACACGCTCAGACAAACAGTTCAACAAAGTAGTCTTACCTGCACCGGAAGCACCCATCAAAGCAGTGACCTGACCAGGCTTCACCCAACCATCCACGTGGTTCAAGATAACTCTGTCTTCAGACTTAATCTTGACGGAGTAAGTCAAATCTCTCCAATGGAAAATCTGTTTTTGCAGATCGTCCTTGGCCACCGAACTGTTAGAAGAGTTGTCACCAGAGCTTTCAACAGCATCTTTGAAGGCGATCTTCTCATTTGGAAGATTATTCTCAGGATCATTAACAGTAGCCTTGTTATTCTCAGCGGCCTTCTTGATTTTCTTTAAGGAACCCCTTAAGTACAACACGAGTTCACCCTTCTGCATGGCACCCTTGTTGAATTCGGTCAAACCAATGTAGACAAACAAGAACACAACGATATAAGCAATGACAATACCGATGTTTCTCCACTTGTGCGAATTGAAGTACTCAAACGACAGGGCCAAGTAGTCAGTACCGTTAACGAAGGCATTACCTTGGACGGCACCCTGAACCCCACAAATACGCAGAGCTTCTGGGACATTTTCATAGCCTGGACCAGATGGAACGTAATTAGCACATAAGAACTCACGGTCGTGGAATTCATTGGTCATCAACGACTCGAAAACATATGAAACAGGGTTGATGTACAGAATCCACTTAGACCATCCCAACATATTTGGCTTAGGAATAACGAAACCAGTGTAGATAACCATTGCCAACAAGATAGCAGTGGCAGGAGTCAAAGCACCAGCAAGAGACGTCGAGACAGCACCCAAAGATCTGAACATATGGGACATGCACAAGGTACAAAGCCAACAGAAAAGCCAGTAGAAGAAGAATCTTCCAGCGTTTCTTCTGAAGTTCACCATGAAGTAGAATGAAAAGTTGAAAGCAACCGACATGACAAATTTCGTTGGAAGTTCCGATATGATAGATGCAAGTGCATCAGCAGAAGGACGATACAATGCCATCTTCTTATGCTTTTCCACGATAGGACGGGCCTCGAACAACGACATGATCTCCAACAAAGAAGCAAAGGCATTAAACAACACAGCAAAAAACATGGCAGCACCACGGTAGTAGAACGAGCTGGTGGTTTGACTTAAGTTGTAGAAAACAGATGACAACACCAAACCCATGACACCTTGACCGAAAATGGAGAAAAATGTAATGGATGGATCACCCTTCACTCTCAAAAAGTTTCGCCCAATAAGGTACTTGATTTGCATGTTGAAGGAAACAGTGTATGGCGAGGCAGGGGAAAGGTGATTGGCCTGTCTAGCAACGTGAGATTCCTTGTAAGCGGTACGAGATTCGGCCCCTTCAACCTTCTTCATGTAAGCGTCGATCTTGGTGGTCAAAGCAGTGTACTCTGGAGATGCACGCCAGTAGTCAGAGAACTCCTTGGCCGTACGAGGAACCTTTCCCTCGAAGCCTGGGAGAACCACTCTCTCGGCTGGATTAGTTAACGAGGTTAAATAGTCTGCAGTGGTTTGACGAGCAGGACATTCGTAACCCATTCTAATGAAGAAGTCCTTAGCCTTGTCAGCTCTTCCAAAGAAAATCTGGTAGCCTTCGTAGAGAACAACCACATTGTCAAACAAGTTGTAAGCATCTTGAGAACACTGGTAGATGGCAATCAAAGGTGTGGCATCCAAAATGGCAGCCGAGGTCTTCAAAGCACGGATAAACTCCAATGCAGTGGCAGCATCCAAACCTCTGGTTGCGTTATCCCAACACTGGACATCGGCACCACACAAGGAAACCTCAGCAATGGAAACACGCTTTCTTTCACCACCAGAAACTCCACGAACAAAATCGTTACCCACCACGGTATTACGAGTGTGTGACAATCCGTAAGTGGCCATGAAGACGGAGGTCATGTGTTTTGCCCAGTCTTCTCTGGAAACGGGGCCTCTGTTTTGTGGGGTTTTCATTTTGGCAGCAAACTCCAACGTATCACCAACCGTCAAGTGAGGAAAGTGAATATCGGTTTCGGCAGAGTAGACAACGTCACCACGGTGGTGTTTCTCGATTTCGGCGGGAGAAAGACCATCGTAGGTGATTTTAGACTCGCTTCCAACGTTAAAACCGTAGGTGTTGCAAGCTATCGTCTTGAGCAAAGTGGAACATCCCGAACCAGGACGTCCCAACACCACCGTAAGGTCTCCAGGCTTGTAGATACCGTCCATTGTTTTCAAGATGTCGAAGTAACGACTTTCGTCCTCTTTTCTGAACAGTCTGATACCGTCTGCAGCCATTTTGAAGAGGGCATTGGTGACAGTAGGCTGGTAGTCGGAATCGGTGGCCACACCGTAAGCACGCAAATTACGATACGCAAATCCCAACTTGGAAGGTTTATAGTAATCGGGGTCGGAGTCGAACAACTTACGGACGTTCTTGACCCAGAATTTGGCGTCAAATGAGTCCGAATCGGGATTCAAGATATCCTCCACGTTCTCGAATGGTGCCACCCCCGGCACGTTGGACATGTGGGTCAAATACTTGATCAACTCGGCCGACGAGTCTCTGGTCTTGGTTGTGGTCAAGGAATTGCGCGACAATGTTCTTGCCAATTCTCTGATTTCGTCCTGGTGAGCATTGAACCCTCTGTATTCGTTCACAGAGTCAGTGTCCGAATCAGGAGAAGCTTGCTCCGAGGACTTTGACGATGACCGGTTGAGGTCGACGCCATTGTTGGTCTGATCACCAACATTGGTGATCTTTTCCTGAGACATTCAGAGAAACTTGCCAGTGCAAAATAACCAATCGCAGCCAGTCAATGAAATGGCAGAAATAATAGAATGTAGAAGCAGCAGTGGCAGTGGCAACGGCAGCGGCAGAAATAGGGTCAACAATTCACCCAAATCAGAATATCAATAGAATTCGTCCTATAGATAGCCGTAGCAATTTGGTGATGGAGGGCTTCTATACTTATACTAGTGCGCACACTTTGACTGTGTCCCGATTAGGCCAAGTGGCGGAAGGGTGGTTAAGTTCCGAGGCACCGCGGAGTTAGCATACGATCCGGGTTGGCAGAGGCTTAGCAGAAAAAAAAAACATCGGGTCGGACTTAATAAGAGGGTAGGTTCACATTCCGGAACCAATGAGGTGATGCGGCCCGATAGCGATGTTTGGGTGCACGAATTGGCGGACCCCTGGAGTTCTCGAGCCAGTGGAGAAGGTTGCGCAGAAGCCGTTCCCGAGCCGCACCGGTGTTTTTCTGTTGTTCCGCGACGATTCGTCATCATGATGGCTCTACGATAGTACGACAGAAAGGGAAGAGAAATGGGATATTGGGAAGTGGAAACGGATGATAAAGGCTGAATGGAACCCTGTGGATGGACCTATGGATGGAAATTTCTGAATGGAAATTTTTGAATGGAGACTTTTGAAGGGAAGCGATGGAAACGAAATTTGTCTTTACCTTCAATTAAAGTAGGGATATTTGGCAGATGTGCGTGCGCAGCTAGACGGAATTAATGTGGATGGAGACAATCCTTGTGGAGCCCGTGGTCGGAACTACGGAAAGTATGGATGTTTTCGCGGCCGATGCGGAGGGTTGCTAGCTTGGCATGTCGTAGCTATTGTCCAAGGTTGGTCTCGAATCGCAATATATATACTGGCTCGCTACGCAGACTAGTTTTAGGGTGGTGTGATTCATTGTGGTGCGATTGATTGTGGGTTGGTTCTGGGGTGATTTATTCTCGTCTGTTTGTGCTCCTCGATACTCCCCTCTCATTCTCCTCCTCGGCGTTTTCTGCAGTGTCGCCGTTCCTTCATTTTAGCCCGTATAGTGCATACTCAACTCTATGGGTGTCGTTTAGGACTGTTGTCCCGAATCTGGGAAAAGCTCCTGGTCGTATTTATTTTGTTGTTTTGATTGACATCGTTCTTTCGTTTATCGATAGTCTGGAAATTTCATCTATATTTTTGTCTTTTGTTGTGCTCTTCCTTCGATATTCTCTTGTTTCGTTATTAGCTTCTTTCAATTTTCTTTTCTTTCAATTTCTTCTCTTCCAATTTCTTCTCTTCCAGTTTTTTCTTTCAATTTTCTTCTCTTCCACTTTTTTCTTTCAATTTGCTCGTTCATTCACCTCCCACTTCTTATCTCCTGAACTCTATCGCCGTTCTTTTCTTCTCGCCGTATTCTTCCGGTGACATCTCCGACACGCATTTCCTGCATTTCACCCTGCATCTTTCGGTCCCTCGGGTAACTTCACTCGCCGTGCGGAGGTAGAGTTTATCGCGGTGGCACCGGCTATGTTCGAAAGGAACTGTGGCTATCTTCCAAACAAATCTGCACTCTCGTGTTCTCCACTTATCTTGTAGATATCCTTTTAGTATATTGCTTCGTATCTTTCTGGGTTATGACTCTGTCCATGAGCTATGGCTCTATTTGACTATGATCCGTCCATGTTCTATGGGCTATTATAGGACCTGTTTACGGTGTTCTGTCTTTGAAATTATCATATCTCCTTGTTTTGTCGTGTCTTTCATCACTACAGCCACTTATCGTACTGTGCAGGTGCGATCGTGCCAGGAATGAATCCTCCAGTGTAAATTGTCAATCGTTGCCCTAATCCCCTATGGTAATGGATTTTCGCGGCCGTTCGGGGTGCTTCTTCGCATTAAGGTGTTATGTCTCCGTCCATGTGCTTTTTGTTTATTTTTCTCGAAGGTTGCAACTATGTTCATGCAATCTACAACAATATTGACTGAGATTACTGTAAACGAAGACTGAGAATGCGAAAATCTCATCAGAACACTAAGACGTACAATCATCAATCATTGATTCTTGTTCGATCGTGAGTATCATCGTTTTAGTTGTGAGTATCTGAGAATTGTAAACTTGCAATCAATGTCGTGGATTTTCCTATGAGTTTCTCGAAAAAAGTTGAAGTAATTGTCGAATAGCTAGTAGAATTACATTATCACTGACGGAGAATGAGAATTGGGATCCGGAAGATTAGCCTGATGGTACTCCGATTGACTGACTATTTGGAAGTCAGGGAAGGAAACCTCTTCTGTAAATCACGATAGTGCGGCATTCTTTCCAAAATCAACATTGTTTCATCTAGCTAATAACAACTGCCGGTGAACCACCTCTCAGAAAGATTCGTTGTTGTTGTCCCCAATGGGGCAGATCAACACCTTTCTCCTTCTCTCCATATAACATCATACGTTGCCTCAAGAAAAATAAAATCGCTCTTGAGATTTGAGCTGCCCTTCAATTAGTTTATTGGCCAGTCTAATAATCTCAAGAAGACCTTTCTCGGCATTACCTAGAGACTTGCCATAAAGAATATTCAAAAACCTTTTTTCTCGAAGTGCTATTGATACCCCCCTGATTTGCATACTATTTCTAGAATTAGAGCATTTGTACGGACAAACCTCAAGGGTTAGCATGGAGAATTAATCATTTCTTAGTATTAGATTCTCAGCCCAAGAATACATCTTGAGTTACCAGCGGAAGGTTCGAGTTATACGGAGAAGTTTCAACGTAAAGGAGAGAACATCAACAATGATTCTTTCGATTTTTAAGTTTTGAATTTATTTTGCATATTTTGTTTTCCTATGTTCTTGATTCTCCAGGAATTTTGTGAAATCCATGCTCTATATTTGTCACAACTGAAGAACATTACAAATTGGATAACCCAAAATAATGAAATGAACATAAAATCAAGAGAATTCAAAATTCAGAAGTAATAAACAGAGAATTAGAAATTCCCATCTTCCATCTTCATTTCCATCCTCATTCACCACTTCCCTCTTCAAGCTCTCTGTATGTCGGAGTTGACTCACCATGATGACTCTCAAGAACCATCTCCCGAATTCGTTCGAAGGACCGCAGATTCTACTCTTTACGACATCCACCGCCAACCACAGCTTGGTACAGTTTCTCTCCGATGACTACAACTTTGAGATTTGCATGAGAAAGCTCTCTCTCAGACATCAGGTCAGGGTAAGGAACAAACGAAATAATCGCATCAAAGACTTGGTGCTGAGGTTGTTTACTAAATTTGTGCTAAATTATATCATCTACGTTCAAGGAGGAGTGGCCAGATTCGATCCATGGGCAGAATTGCCAGTGGCATACAACAAATATGGCAAGCCTTACCTCCGCAACCAGAAGGAACTAAACTTCCACTATAACTCCAGCAGCTCCAACGATATCATCTCCATAGTCGTTCTGGTGAACTCGCAGACCTCTGTTGGTATAGATCTTTCACATGAAGCCCAGGATGCCATTTCATCGGTGGATTTCATGGACCAATTCCAAGGAATCTTTTCAAAGCCTGAAACGGACCAATTGATGCAAGTAGACGACATAAGCAACAGATATGTGGCGTTCAACCATTTTTGGACTCTCAAAGAGGCGTTCACCAAATTTATTGGATGTGGGTTGAATGTGGACCTTTCGAAGTTAAGTTTTCTGCTTACAAATGAGCCGTTGAAGTTGAGAGACGCAATTCCACCGCTGGGAGATTTAGTAAGTAGTTACGACGTTGAGTGGGTTGAAGGTATTGAGGTGGACTATTCTGAAGTTGCCGAAGAATTTAAGAGGAACTTTGGCCAGGAACATGCGAGGGTGTATTGTTCATCTGGAGTTCTTCGGCTTGGAGATGGGCTTCCAGTGATTGTATCGATTATTACTTCGAAAAAGGCAGAAAAGAATAGAAATTTCCATATCAACATGGAGGTACTTCTTGCAGAGGGACAAATGATAGAGGGGTGACGGGATAATAGAGTAATAGAGAATTGATAGAATTGAGTAGAAGAGTATTGATAGAGTTGAGTAATGCAGTATTGATAGAGTAACACAGTATTGATAGAGTAATACCGTATTGATAGAGCAATCAAGTAGTAGAGTAGAGCAGAGTAGTAGAGTTGCAGAGTACAAGTTACTACAGTACCATGTAATGGCTAGAGCCACAGTGCAAAAATACTATAGACCAGTCAAGGTTCTTGAATATAAGAATTATAGGACCTAATTCAAGCTACCAACACACCATAGAAAAATCATACAAACCACAGCCAACTAGGTCCCCCTACTTTACTACGAATTCCCCGTTGATTCCTCATCTCCACTTCTCACTCCTACATCCAGAACTCAACTCCAACATGAACCTCTTGGTCGAAAAGCACAAGAAATTCTTCCTTCTATGCCTGCTTTCGCTCCCTGCTAGAGCACAAGGCGAAGATGCAAACAAGCTAGCAATTGTCTACTTTGTTCTTCATGGCCTCGGCTTGTTAAACCACACTCACTCTACTCAAGATACCCAACTCCACATCGACCACATCTACTCCCACTTGATCAGAACCAAAGATGCAAGCATCCAGGCGTTTCGGTCGAGTCCGACGTTCAAGCTAAACGAACATCAAAATGACTACGATCTTCCCAATCTCTCGGCAACGCTCTTTGCGTTGGCTTCACTTTTGGTTTTGAATGAAGACTTCTCTAAAACACTCGATCGCCACAAGATCATGGCGTTTGTGTCCCGGTGCCAAGTGAAGTCTGGGCCGCTTAAGGGCTCGTTTTTGCCGGTTCTCGGCCCCGATGGTGAGCCGTGGGGAGACTCCGACTTACGTCTCTGCTACATTGCCGCATCCATTCGGAAAATGGTGGGCTACGACAGATTGCCGGAGAACAAGAGGGTTTCTGACATTGACGTTGGAGCCATGACAACTTTTATTGTGGATAAATTTAACTTCAATGGCGGTTTGGCTTCGGCATCGTTCACAGAGTCGCATAGTGGACTTACATTCTGCGGATTGGCAGCACTAAAGCTTACGGGGTTTGGATTGGACGCCGAAAACGAATTTGTGGCACTCACCCAGAACTGGTTGGTCCACAGACAAGTAGACTACCCCGAGGAAACCTACGGCACGGCGCCCGAGTACGACTACTATGAGGCAAGTGATATTGGCGGATTCAATGGACGTGAAAACAAGTTTGCAGACACCTGCTACTCTTGGTGGGTGGTTGCGCTGTTGGAGTTGTTGGGAGGAGGAGTTTCGCTCATTGACGGTGAAAAGGCTCTTGGTTATCTTCTTGAAGGTACACAGCACAAAATAATGGGAGGGTTTGGAAAGGATACAGAGTGCATGCCCGATCCGTTCCATTCATTTCTTGGTCTTGCGAGTGTGTCGCTTTTGAAGCTGTCTGGACTACAGTTTGAAGGGATGGAGCATTTGCAGGAGGTGGATCCAGAGTTGGTGATTACCAAGAAGCTGCGGGAGTTTATGGATGCAATGTGGAGAGAGTAGGGGATTTGAATAGCCGTGGGCGTTTGGGTTGGAAACGTGGATATCAATAATGAGAGAGATGAAGAGAATGGAGAGCAACTGCGAGAGATACGAGAAAATGTATGAGAGAAGCAGATTCGACAGCGAAAGCATTATTGAAAGAATCCCCAGAATCAAAACTTGCTAATCTGTTTTGTTTACGCTCTTGCAATTTCTGACATTCCCAATTTGCATACGAGAAGCGAAGTGAGAATAGTGAGACGAGCAATGAGACGAGCAATGAGACGAGCAATGAGAGAACAAGTGAGAGTGGGAGAAAATTGGCTACAACATTCGACAGAAATACCAAACACTGAGAGAACTTTCGGAACACTCTTAGCTATCCGAATAATCGACACAGCAGGTGCCCCAATTCCATTATTTTCAGCTTCTGACATGTCCCATTTTCCCATTTCTGTCTCCATCTCCACCTACCCACTCCATCCAGAATATCGCCAATCCTCCATCGGTACCTAATCTCTCTCCATTCCTCTTACACCTCCCTCCCTCCTCCACCTCCACTTTCTTCCTCCGTTCCACCTGGTCACCCCACACTCACCTGCACAGGCCCTCAACTGCACCGATGACTATTCCATTTTCCACCAACCATCTTCTACTCATTCTTCAATCCCCTTCTTCATGAGCAGTGGACAATTACCCGCCGATACACGGGTCCGCAAGTCGCCATCAACAACGGTCCATTTGATCGCGGGCGCCTCCTCCGGCCTCGTTTCGGCGTTTACATTGCAACCTCTTGATCTTTTGAAAACGAGGTTACAGCAGCAACAGCTGGAGGTAGCAGGCTACCGCACAACAATCGGCAAGGAACTCAAAAAGCTCGCCAAGATCAAGGATTTGTGGCGTGGTGTTCTTCCTTCCACTATCCGAACCTCCGTTGGTGCTGGATTATACTTTACAATTCTCTCTCAGACTCGGACCTACTTGGCCGCATTCAAAAAAACAAGTGAACGGCTGACCTCAAGCGTATTGCCCAAGCTTTCTCACGCAGAAAATTTGGCCACCGGGTTTGTTGTTCGTGCTATTGTCGGAGTGTTCACTATGCCCATTACAGTAGTGAAAACCCGATTTGAGTCGAGCATGTACTCGTACAACTCGCTTGGCGAGAGTTTCAGCGGCGTCTACCATGAAGGTACCGCATCCGGCTCGTTACGCAACTTCTTTAAGGGCACATTTGCTACTTTGGCCAGAGACTGTCCATATGCTGGACTCTACGTTCTTTTCTACGAGGGATTCAAGAACGACTTGTTTCCGGTACTTTTAGCTCCGTTGCAATCCACTGCATATTTTGCGTCGCTTAACAACTCAGCGGCCGCCATTTTGGCATCGTCGGTGTCGACGACTATCACTGGACCTTTCGATGCCATCAAGACTAGACTACAGCTTTATTCAGGCACAAAAAGCGCCCCAACTTTCATGTCGGTAACTCGTCAGTTATTACAGGAACCCGGCGGAGCCAAGAATTTATTCAGCGGGCTCTCATTGCGGTTGGGCAGAAAGGGCCTTAGTGCTGGAATTAGTTGGTGCATGTATGAAGAGATGCTCAAATTCTTGTAAATATGAATGTCTGGTCAAATCCATAGAGGACAGCTATAGATATGAATTCACAAATTCTTTTCGATTGTTATTTTTTTTTTTATCTCTTTTCTTGTTCTCCCTTCTAGTTCCATATTCAATCTGTCATTGTGAATAGGGCCCCACCTCGGTGTACGGGTGTTCTCCTGGACCTCGGAACCAGAAACTGGGGTACAATGTCGAAAATCTAAACCACTTCTTCTTTTCGGAAATGGACAACGACCTAATCAGCAGCGCCGTTTCGTTTCTCAAAGACCCCAACGTGGCGTCGTCGCCTCTCAGCAAGAAAATCGAGTTTCTCCAGTCCAAAGGCTTGAATGAGCAACAGATTGAGGAAGCATTGAAACGAGCTAATGACTCGAGCTCTGGAAGCTCGGCGTCAGCTTCGCCACAAGTAGCTAGCTTGCTGTACTCACCACAGCAGAATTATGTGGCGCAGCCCCCCTTGGACTACTACTCGGCGTCGCCACAAGTGCCAGAAAGAAATTGGAAGGACTACTTCATTATGGCCACTGCCACCGCCGGCGTAACCTACGGGTTGTACCAGGTAGTGACCCGTTTTCTCATTCCCAGCATTATGCCACCTGGACAGTCTCGTGTGGATCAAGATAAGGAGAAAATCGATGAGGAATTTGTAAAGATTGATAAGGTGCTTGAGCAGATGGCATTGGAGCAGAAAGAGATCAAGGATA
This sequence comes from Sungouiella middelhoveniana, assembly GCA_030557965.1. NCBI lineage: Eukaryota > Fungi > Ascomycota > Pichiomycetes > Serinales > Metschnikowiaceae > Sungouiella > Sungouiella middelhoveniana. The sequence continues at coordinate 53,717 of JANIJQ010000031.1, read as the reverse complement.
CGAACGAGGCCAAATTGAAGGAAATTGACGTGGTGATCGACAATGTGAACGACTTTTTGGCCAAGTACAACAAGGATAAGTTGAAGTTTGATGACGACTTGCGCTTGATGAAGCTTGAAGTAGACAACTTGCTGAATGCGGTGGAAAAGAACATGCGCTTGACCAAGGAGAGCATTTCCGACGAGCTCCGGGACATTTCCGACGAGCTTTTATCGCTCCGGAACTTGATCAAAGCACGTGGCGACGCAGCATCGTCGTCGGAGAGGAAAGTAGCACCAGTTTCGTCGATTCCGTCCGCGTCTGAAATCTTGAAGAGAGCCAAGAGCCAGGCTGTCGACAAGAACAATTCGACTGGTGAACCTTCTGCAGAAGCTAATGGTAAGGCGTCCACTCCTGCTCCCGCCACTGACCCTTCAAGAATAAGCAGCCCTAGCGGAGAGGTTTTTGCCGCAGGAATTCCTGACTGGCAGCTCAAGCACAAACAGGCTGAGGAGGAGAGAGAAGCATTGAAAGCTCAACAGGAAAAGACCCCTGAAACTGCCACCGAGTGGCCGCCAACGCAGATCCAGAGTGGAATTCCGCTGTGGCAGCAACTGGCAAACAAGGAGGACAAGGTGGTTGAAGATTCGATCAAGAACGTTGGTGTTCCCGCCTGGCAGTTGAATGCTGCGAGATAGATGATAATGAGAGGTGGATTACTGTTGATACGGACTGGAACGAGTAATCAAGAGATGATGCGAGAAGAGATTGATGCGAGAAGAGATTGATGCGAGAAGAGCCAAGATCACTGGCAGTTGATAATGTGTCTGTTGGCACGGGTAAATATCTGACAGAATTCCATTTTCTACCGAAACCTCAGTAGCTGAGATTATAGATATTGCCAGTGGTTATAATAGATTGTACACCAATGCGTGATTTTGTTTGTTAATGTTCCTTTCGCTTGTCATTTCCTCAGGAGATGCTTACCTGATGCTGATGACAAACAACGTCCCACCTAGGCTCTTCCACGGTTCATCTGTGTACTCATACAACCTGTCCACGAGCCGAGAACGATCTTTTGTCATCATCATACCGTTAGCAATATCCCCTGCCCGTAGCCGGTACCGCTGTTTTCTCCTCCGACTACTTAAAGGGCCCCGTTTCCATACTTTTATAATAATAACTACGATTTTTGGTCACGAGCCTACTAGTCAAACTATTACAGTGGTTCAAATACAGAAGATTTACATTGTACCACACATTCAAAAGGACAACCCTTTAGTATATTGTCCATTAAGTATTCTAGTCTCCTTCTTAGTGTATCAAACATTCTTTTAATCTATTATGTGATTTTTAGTGTTTTCTTGCCGATCTCACTCGTGTTCCTCCTCCAATAAGCAGCCCACCTGTGCATAAAGTCGCAACCTCATGATCAGATGTGCAGCCATTTCTAGCTTCCCCAGCAAAATACTTTTCTACTTGTAATACCTTTCACACCTCGACAATATCGTCACCTCATATGTACCCCAACCGGCCACTTGAAGCAGTGGCCTTTGTGGGCCAGTTCGAGCAGGTGGACAATATAAGACGGAAAAATAGGACAAGACGGGACAAGATCGAAAATTATGGACACGACAATTATGGACACGATAAATATGGACAATACGATAAGTATAGATCTCAGCAATTCGCCAGAAGTCCAGCAGGGTGTATTGGATACGTGCCGCAAATTTGGGGAGAGGCACAATATAATGACTACGACAAATTGGGATATGAAATGGGAAGCAAAGAAACAGGATACAAAATGGGCGACATAGCGAATATGACCAATGGAGCTAGGGGAGAAAGGGAATTGGCTGAAGCCGAAATCGAGCTTGGGGAGCGAACCAGAAACATGCATTTGTTGGAGAAATCGCCTGACACTCGCATGAATAAGGTGGATACTGGTAAGATGGGGATACTGACGTCTTTTGGACTGGCAATGGGACCAACTGGCTCGATTCTTGGTTCTTCCAGGGTGGAGATGTCCAGATACAGCGAGTCGGTCGATTTCCAGCGGTCGAGTCTTTTAGATTTGGGCACAGATACTGGAACGGATTTGGGGACGCCCAGGGGAACAGACCTTGCAACCGACTTCGCTACGGACGTTGGTACGGATTTGGATACCGCTTCTGCCAGTCAGTATAGCACTTTCGTTAATCCTCCCAGTGAGTCACTGAACTTATGGAAAACGGAGTCTGCATCCACGCAATCTCCAGGATTCTCGTCGTTCATGGCACCTTCGGAGAGTTCACGCACTTCCCCGCCAATGATGCTACTTTCTGCCCTCAATGGTTCCGTTGAGAGCTATGGTTCTAATGCTCTGCAGGCGTTTTCATCTTCTCCATGGGGAGTATCGAGACTGTCAATCTGGATGACTCCGCAAAGCACCTCGGGAAAGAGTGCTTGGGGCAGCACCGTCTAATGAGTAGCTTGTATTATGCAAAAATGGGCATTTATGACGTTGGCGGTGGGTGGTAGATCCACACGTGACCTCTTGTCACGTGAACACATTAGTTGTAGTTTTCGTTTGGTGCTTGAATCGCCTTCTATCCTTATTGGAAGGTAAGTAGTATTCCACTACGTCCAGTATCCCAACCAAGATAAGATTCGTAACCCAAATTTCTCTTTCTTATCGAAATAGATCGCCTATTCTTCTGCCGATACATCCGTACACCACATATATGGAAGCTTGGCTACCTTCTCATGTAATATTCTCTAAATTCCAGCTCCTCATGAGTTCTATATCCTTACACAAATTGGTCAGGGTACTGGCGGCAAAGAGAATGTCGCCGAAAGTATTTGGCACTCTTCTCAAACAATTGCTTGCCAATGCTCTGATTTCCGATCACGAAATGGTTGAATCACTAATCGAGATCCCAAAAAGTACTGATTCCGTGCAACAGAAGTTGATCATGGAGTATGCGCTAGAATTTGCTTGTGGAAGCGTCACAGACCTCCAAAGGTTCATGACGCTTCTCTCCCAGACCGCTTTGAATACCCAGCGAACATATATGATATTCATCAAGAACAATTACAGTCGACTATTTAGGCTGAACACCTTGACCGAGTTTATTCAGTCTGGATACATTCCGTATACCTCTAGTATTGTTGCTAAGTTGACTGAGGTTCATGAATTGGACACCACCGAAAAAAGTCTTTTGACCCACATTCTCTTCCTCTGGGGAGAAATCATAGACCACCATTCAGAGCAGATTCCGGGGCCCGCATTCGAACAATTGGCCATTTCTATGATGGGCCTTTTGGTCAAGTTTGGCTACGAAAATTTATCTGGCTATTTCACCCGTAAAGCTAACGTTCTCGTGAGCACAGCTCACTTAAGCAAAGAGCTGCAGCCAACTGGCCCCTTGCCATCACTTGCTTCCGACAGCAGCGAAAAATTGACCATGTCAGTAGTCAAGAAGTCTTATTCGGTGAATTGGCACTCGAAGAAAGCGGCAACGTACCTCCAACTTAAAAAATTTGTCTGGTTAAATACTCAATTCCAGCAGTGGCTGACGCAAACATTGGTGGACTCCTACTTGCAGGTTTTTGGGGTTGCTACACACAAGTTGAGTGAACTTGTGGATGAAATCGTAGCGGCATTCTTTGGTGGCATTGCATCCGCCATAGTGCTGGGAGAACCCCAGTATGTGGTCTTTAATTGGCGCAACTTTATTGTTAGCGAACTACCTATTTTCTTAAAAGACTCCAGGGTCATCCACTCAGCCATTTCGTCAGAAAGTCTTGGAGAAATATTGTCAGACGCAGTGGTGAAAAGATCGGATAATTCCATTACACACATGTCAGTGGGAGACAAGCCATACGACTTGCGTAAGCACTTTTTGCGCAGTTGCATCTACCACAAGATTGTCACGTTGGAAACTTTCACCAAGAAGTTTCCCGAGGCCGCAGACACCCTCTCTCTGTCGCTCATCACTCACGAAACAGAGCAATTGAGCCACATTGACAGTTTGACCAGTGAATTGAACAATAAACTCTTGGAAGTCAACACCGAGTTCACGTCCTTGGAAGAGAGCAGGCTAATCGAGTACTTTCGCTCGCTTTCAAGCTCGAATCTTCTATATCTGAAGATGAAGCAGCAGCAATTAAGCAAACTTTCCCATAATGCGGTGGACACCCTTGTCAAGGACAAAAGCAACGAGAAGTTGGGCCGTCTCTTAATATCTATGGCCAACAATCCTGCAGTTTCAAGCATCATTTTCTTCCATGACCCTCTTGGGCCCTGGGGACTCATGAACAAGTTGATCACGTACTTGGACCAGGAAAGTTTCCGAGTTGACGAGGACGATAGCAATTTCCAGGACACTTATGGATATTTCGGAGTGATTCTCTCTGGAATCATCTCTATTGCTGTCCATTTCGACGTGGATTTCAAGCTGATCGATGTCAAGGACTCGTACACAATTAATTTCATCAACAGATTTTTCTACAGACACTGCGACGACCTCACCACCAAAGTTGTTGGATCCGATGAGGACGAAACCACCATTGTGGCCAACTACAACACTCTCTTACAAGATTGGATCAACGCATTGTTCGATGTTAGCAACGAAGGATTATCGGACGATTTGATCAAATCCAACAATGTCAAGCAGACATACAAACTCATCACCATCATTTTCCAGCAGGCAATTACAGCAAATATGTTGGGAGCATTGAGCACTAGTGGGTTGAATAACGGACTCGACTACTTGAGCCAGAACTTTTTGGCTCCCTGTTCGTTAGAGATCATGGAGTGGCTCCTCAGCGGCATCGGACCGTTGCAATCCAACAGTGAGGCCATGGCGCTGGTTTTCCTTCGCATCATGGAAATCAATCTCGGCATATCTGGCCGCGAGCCCAACTACACCTTCCGTGTTCTACTCAATATCGTGGGGCCACGAGCAATTCGAAAGTTGCAAACACTTAAGAATTGGCAAGCCGTCGATGCCGTTGCCAGAAGTGTGGCCATACTAAAGAGAGAAATGGGGCCCGACTACGGGGCACCAATCCCACCCAGTCCTGTGCAAGAAGGCAGCTACGATCTCGTGCAAACCATTAAGGAGTGCATTGTGCGCTACGCAAGGGACCCCAGCAATCACTCGGTGGCATCCACCTGGGCCAATATTCGTCGGTGGTGGAGCAAATTGTCGGGTCCACAATGTTACCATGGATTTTTGCAAGAGTTGCAGCGGTGCCTGGTGGTGCACAACCACGTGGACGTGGAGGAGTCAAAAATATTTCTCGATTTCTTTATCTTTCTTATTGTTGCCACTAGCGGGTATCGTGACGATTCGGCGCCTACCAGCACGATTGCCGCATACCGTCCAAGTACCTCTGTATCTCCCAAATTCGCCTTAACGATCGATAACCACTTCTCGTCTATTTTCAATGAGGTGGCTACGATTGCGCCACAATCTGAAAAACCGCCAAGAGAGAACTTAATGGCGGATTTCGAGATGGACGACCTCTTCAACGACGTCGGCGACGATCTTTTTGGCGACAATGCTCTGCATGCATCGGTATCTCGAAAACCAACTGACCTATCGATTGCCTCGGTTTACAAAGCTTTGTGGGGGTCTGGAAGTAAATTGACGTGCATCGAACGCATGCTTACCGATAACAATGACAGGCCGGGGCGGATGATTGCCATTGCCAAATTGAAGTTGGCGCAAGAATTAGAGCGTACACGCAAATGATAACGCAAGTGTGAAAGTGGATGCAAGACGATACAGGACGACGTAAAAATCCCCCCAGCAAATGTCCTGTACTTTGCATTAAAGAGGTAAAGGGGTAAGAATACGAAGGAACGCTTCTCCCGTGAAGTCGTCCGGGCTTTGTCTACTCAAGTTGGGAGCGAGGGACAAGGAACTTTGGATGGTACCAACTAGCGTTTCCGAGCGAATTCCTTGGACTGGTCAGTGGGTGTTGTAGGGGAGTGATCCAATCTGCTTGAAATTATGGAAGGGGTCAGATAAGCCCGATCGTGCCGGAAACATCACAAAAATGCCTTATGCCACATTATGTTAGCGGAATTCCCAAACTGGAATCGCGAAAGAAGCGGCACCAACGGTGCTATCGCATGTATGCAAGTTGACAAGATAACGACTGCATGATTCTGCAACGCTGGCGAGAGTATAAAGCCGACGTCCCGACTTTGGGGGCCACATCAATTTGAGAAATTCAGTTACCAGGTTGCGGATCTTTGTCACAAACCAGCGAAGTGTATTGAAATACTTTGAAATTGACTTGTTAACAGATTTTTGACAGCATTTGACATTAGCTTTCAGATATTGTTTCTTTGAAGCTATACTTATACTGATCGCCTATTATTGGTTTTTCTGCGATGGAAGCACTCAAATCACACCGCTCGCCTCTAGAGGCTATTCGTTCCCATACAACTGATGCCTTTGCTCACCGCATGGACTCTATTCTCTCCAATCGTGAAGATGTCCGCTCCATCGACAACAAACATGCTGCCGACGATACCGATCTCTTGCACCAGATTGGTTACAAGCAGGAGATGAGAAGAGAATTCAGTACGTGGCAGGTGTTTGGAATCGCCTTCTCCATCATGGGATTGTTACCCTCCATCACCACAACTGCATCTGTGGGCTTGACTGCTGGTCCCGTCGGCCTTGTGTGGGGTTGGTTTATCAGTGGAATGTTCATTCTTTGTGTGGGTATTTCCATGAGTTTCTTGGGCTCATCCATTCCAACGTCTGGAGGTTTGTTCTATTACGCTAACTACTACTCGGGAGAAAAGGTCAGAGTTCCATTGTCGTTTCTTATTGGCTGCTCCAACTCGTTGGCGTTGTGCGCTGGATTGTGCTCCATTAACTACGGTTTCGTGTCAGAGGTTTTCGCTGCCGTCTACCTAGGAACGGGATTCGAGAGCACCAAGTACCAGCAGTACGGAGTTTTCGTTGCTTGTATCGCTTCTCAACTTGTGGTGTGTTCGGCAACCACCAAATTGACCGCAACTGTTCAATCGGTCTCTATTTACATGAACGTGTTCGTCATTCTCTTGTTCTTGATTGCTGTTCCTATTGGAACCAAGGTCAATTTGCATCAATTCAATGACGGAAAATTCATTTTTGGACTGTTGGAGAACTTCACAACCTGGTCGCCAGGCTGGGAATTCATGCTCTCATGGATGCCTGCCATCTGGACAATTGGAGCGTTTGACTCGTGCATCCACATGTCAGAGGAGTGCAAAGACCCCACCAGAAAAGTGCCAATCGGAATTATCGGCTCCATCTCTGTTTGCTGGGTTGTAGGCTGGTGTATTGTCATCGTGATGTGTGCTTGTATCAAAGATGGAGACGTTGAAGCGGTCTTGAGCAGTCCAACTGGTATGGTGGTTGCCCAGATCGTCGAAGATTCTATGGGACCTAAATGGGCCATTGCTTTCATGTCGTTGATTGCTGTTGCCCAGTATATGATGGGCATGTCTATTCTTATCGCCTTGTCCAGACAGGTGTTCTCTTTTGCCAGAGATAACGGGTTACCATTCGTCTACAACTTCGTCAAGGTGATCAACCCCAAGATCAAGGTTCCACTCCGTGCAACTGCCTTCTCTGGTATTTTCGCATGTGTGTTGGCATTGTTGATCTTGATCGATGCCACCGCTGCCAACGCTCTTTTCTCGTTGGGTGTGGCTAGTAACTTCCTTGCTTGGGGAGTTCCTATTCTCTTGGTGATCTTACCTACTGAGTCAGCCAAGAGATTTGTGCCGGGTCCCTTCTACTCCAAGACGTTCTTCTTCCCCATCAATGTGATCTCATGTGTCTGGCTCGCCTATGTCATCGTGATGTGTATGTTCCCAGTCAATAAGACGGTCACCAAAGAAACCATGAACTACACATGCGCCATCAACGGAGGTGTGTGGTTGTTATCTATGGTGTACTTCTTCGTGTACGGCTACAAGCACTATCACGGTCCTAAGTCTAATTTGACGAGCGTTGATGGTCAAGAAGTCGATACATATCAGAGCGATACCATTGATGGTAAGCTCGGTTAGAGTGGAGCAGTCAGCAAGGCAGCTAGCCCACAATGCTCATAGGCTAGACTACTGGAGAGTCTATGTTGTTAAATTTTTTGTGATGTAAATAAATACAATTCTTCGTGAACTAGTGTAGCTAGGCAAAAGTATATGTTAGGCGGGAAACAGGGAGTTTACAATGTGTAGTGGGGATCCCTTCCCGAAATCAAAAGGACCGAGATGCCTATTTCAGATATGGAAGTTTAGAAGTGCAAGGATCAAAATAGTACAAAAGGGGAAGGGAGTGTAATGCGAGATAAGAGATAAGAGATAAGAGAAAACGGGGAATGGGACGGAAAATAGGAAGCAATCAGATGATACAATTATTCGATTACAGGGAATAACCATATCGGTATGATCTATGTCGAAAAATATGCAGCAATCAACAGATGACGAGAATGGCTGGAGATAGTGAAAGACTGTGAGTTAAGACTTAAACGAATAAACGATGCGATGCTGACGTCAGTGATGGAATGCGCAATGTTTGGTATTATGGAACATGTAAATTGGACGTTGTGTTGATTCTTTTCTGCATGTGTCAGCACCTGTTTTATTGTCTTGCAGAATGGCTCGAATAACAACACAACAATAACTCTTTTGTAGATAAGTCTTGAGTCTAGTGGATTTTTGACAGATATGATTACTCTCTAGAATATTTTTACTTTTAACAGCGATGGTTACTCTCAAGAGGATGTTTAACAAACGTCATGCTGGTGAAAAGCGAGGAACCCAATGTTCCAATACACCTTTGTGAGATGAATTGATAGCAGAGGATTCCGAATCGACAAGATATTAGTTCTACGAGGAAGAGTATAAACTGAAAGAATGGAATGCACTTAACAAGCTGAATAGTGTGGTGCTTGGAATACTGAAGAGATTTCGAAGGCGATCGGAAAGCTTGCGAAGGTCAAAATAAGTCTAGGATCAGTGAAGTTCGTAAGTGCGCCCGGATATGTGTCAATAAGCAAATTGTGTCAAGTAGTGTGTCAGATAGCAAAGGTGGTGTCAAGTTCTACATTGTACACCAATCAGAATTTTAGTTGGTTGACTCTTCACATGATTAATGTTGGAAATCGCCATCTTCTACTCTAGACTATTTAATAGTCTCTGCCATAAGCTTGTAGGAAAAACTACACACTTTGGTATCCACACTTCGAGTCTCAGCAATTGCTCGGGTGGCAGAATGTTTCAACGAGCGACTTCAACTAGTATGTGTCAATTAGACTACCCAGGACTTTACAATTGACCAGTGGGACAATTGTTGCAGCCAATTTTGAGAATGGTCAGAGTGAACTCCAGTGCGACTTCATAATTAATGAGAACAGCAGTGAGAGCAACTCCTCGAGCATTTCCAAAATGATCATGCTATGTCGATCATATCATTCACATTCGATACGCAATTATTACCCTCATTTTAATGTTCTCATTCCATTAGCCCGTTGCCAGCATGGAGTCTCACTTAACTGTATACTCACTAAACTGTACTACGCACTTAACTGTACTACTCACTTAACTGTACTACTCACACTAATATCCACTTCACCGATCATTTGTAAAATTCCTTGCAAATCCCCAAATCCCCAAGGGCATACCAAATAGAAACTAGACTATCCCCCACTAATAACAGCGCATCAAACCCAATTGATATTCGTGGCCACTCCATTCCACATTTTTCTCTCCACGTCCTCTCTTCTCATCTGCACACTACGCGTCACTCATCACCTCTAAGATCGTCCCATTACTCATCTCGTTTAGAACTTCTTATCATGGAAACAGACTCGGCGTCGCTCAAAAGACCGTGGATCCCGTCCCAGGAGGGCGCCCACTCTCTTCCCATCGGCACTCAGTCGCTCAATTCCCAGGTGGAACTCTCAGAGTCGCAGCAGCTGCTTCTCAAGAAAGTGAAACGACCAAATGGCACTGAGGAGCCGCTGGTTTTCGAGAAAGAGTTGCTTGACATGACCGAACACGCCGCAGAGCTTCATGACGAATCACAGAGCTGGGCTCGGCCATCGCTCGCCCCAGACTTCGACGACAAAGACGTCACTTTCCAGCAATTGGATGCTGAAGAAGCTTATGCGGGAGACGAGACATCGGTGAGGTTTTTCGGCATCACCGCCGAGGGAAACTCGGTGCTTTGCAACGTCACGGGCTTTTTGCATTACTTCTATGCCCCGGTACCTCGTGGTTTTATGCGGGACCGCCAGTTGGCAGGGTTTGTAACTTACTTGAAAACGAACTACATGGGAATCCACGACGTGCACATCGTGCAGAAGGAGTCGATCTGGGGGTTCAACAACAACATCAAAACGCCGTTCTTCAAGGTGGTGGTGTCCAACGCCAAGGATATCACCAAGATCAGAGGTGCATTCGAAAGAGGCGAGATTCGCTACGAAAACTTGTTTCCACCAACAAGCGTCACCTACGACAACATCAACTACCTTCTTCGGATGATGATTGACTGCAAGATCACTGGAATGTCGTGGATCACGTTGCCAAGGGGAAAGTACACCCTCATAGATCCCAATTTGAAGGTCTCCACTTGCCAGATCGAGTGTTCGGTTGATTATCGTGACTTGATTTCGCATCCGTCCGAGGGAGAGTGGTTGAAGATGGCTCCGTTGCGTATTTTGTCGTTTGACATTGAGTGTTCTGGACGGAAAGGAATTTTTCCGGAAGCAACCCATGATCCTGTCATCCAGATCGCCAACGTGGTTCTGAAATACGGTGAACAGCGTCCGTTTATCCGTAACGTGTTCACGGTCAACACATGCTCGCCTATTATTGGCTCAGAGATCTTTTCCCACATGGACGAGAAGGATATGTTGATGGCGTGGAGAGATTTTGTGGTACAGTCTGATGCAGATGTGATTATTGGATATAACACAGCTAATTTCGATTTACCGTATCTATTGGATCGTGCCAAGGCGCTCGGGTTGCCAAAGTTTCCATACTTCGGCAGAATGGTCAATATTAAGCAAGAAGCAAAGGATTCCATGTTCAGTTCTAGAGCGTATGGAACAAGAGAGAACAAGGTGATCAACATCGACGGAAGAATGCAGTTGGACTTGTTGCAGTTTGTCCAGAGAGAATATAAATTGAGATCTTACACCTTGAACTCTGTTTCGGCTCACTTTTTGGGCGAGCAGAAAGAAGATGTTCAACATTCCATTATTACTGAACTTCAGAATGGTACAGCTGAAACGAGACGAAGATTGGCCGTCTACTGTTTGAAGGATGCCTACTTACCTCTCAGATTGTTAGAAAAGTTGATGTGTTTGGTCAATTACACGGAAATGGCCCGTGTTACCGGTGTTCCATTCTCATATCTTTTGGCTAGAGGTCAGCAGATCAAGGTCATTTCCCAATTATTCAGAAAATGCTTGGAAGAAGATATTGTGGTACCCAATATGAGGAGCGAAGGAAGCAATGAAGAGTACGAAGGTGCTACTGTCATTGAGCCAAACAGAGGATATTATGATGTACCCATCGCAACGTTGGATTTCAGTTCCTTGTACCCGTCTATCATGATGGCACACAATTTGTGTTATACTACCCTTCTCAACAAACAGTCCATTCAGGCATTTAACTTGACTGAGGATGACTACACGCACACACCCAATGGAGACTACTTTGTCAAGGACAACAAGAGGAAAGGGATCTTGCCTACAATTTTGAATGAATTGTTGACCGCCAGAAAGAAGGCGAAGAACGACTTGAAGAAAGAAACAGATCCTTTTAAGAAGGATGTGCTTAACGGTAGACAATTGGCATTGAAGATTTCTGCCAACTCCGTCTATGGATTCACAGGTGCAACCATTGGAAAGTTGCCATGTTTGGCTATTTCTTCATCGGTCACTGCTTTCGGTAGAGAGATGATTGAAAAGACCAAGAACGAGGTTCAAGAACACTACTCCACCAAGAACGGCTACACGTACGATGCTCAGGTTATATACGGTGACACAGATTCGGTAATGGTCAAATTCGGACACCAGGATCTTGAGACTTGCATGAAATTAGGAGAGGAAGCAGCTGCATATGTGTCGACAAAATTCAAGGACCCGATAAAGTTGGAGTTCGAGAAGGTGTACTTCCCATATTTATTGATTAACAAGAAGAGATACGCGGGACTTTATTGGACCAGACCGGAGAAGTTCGACAAGATGGATACGAAAGGTATCGAGACTGTCAGAAGAGATAATTGTCGGTTGGTGCAGAATGTCATTACAAAGGTTTTGGAGTTCATTTTGGAGGAGCGCAATGTGGAGAAAGCAGAGCGTTTTGTCAAACAAACTATTGCAGACCTATTGCAGAATAGAGTCGATCTTTCCCAGCTAGTCATTACCAAAGCCTATTCCAAACAAGAGTACGATGGAAAGCAGGTTCACATTGAGCTTGCTAAGAGAATGAAGAAGAGAGACCCTGGTTCAGCTCCTGTTTTGGGTGACAGAATTCCGTATGTCATCATCAATTCTTCCAGCACGAAGAACTATGAAAAATCCGAAGATCCCTTATATGCATTGGAGCATTCTCTCCCTATTGACGTGAAATACTACTTGGAGAATCAGCTTACTAAACCTTTGTTGAGAATCTTCGATCCTATTCTTGGAGAAAAGAGAGCCAAGGAGTTGTTGAACGGTTCCCATACAAGAACAGTCAAGATGAGTGCTCCAAAGAGTGGAGGTTTGATGAGATTCGCCAAGAAGGCTGAACTTTGCAAGAATTGTAAATCGCCATTGAAACCTAATAACAAAGGAGCGCTTTGTGAAAACTGCTTTGACAAAGCTCCCCAGCTATACGGTGATGCATTGGCCCAGATGAATTACTTAGAGAATAAGTTCTCCAGATTGTGGACAGAGTGTCAGAGATGTCAGGGTTCCTTGCACCAAGAGGTGTTGTGTTCTAATAACGATTGTCCTATCTTCTACATGAGAAAGAAAGCACAAAAGGATGTTTATCAACAGATGCAAGAGATGAGGAAGTGGGACGAAACGGTGTGGTGATAGCATAGGTATAGTCATAATTTACGATTTCATTGTATGTACGGTATCAATTATTCTTTCTTGACCGACGAGAGCGAGCTTTCTGTGAATGATCTGTTATTGACGGAGAGCGCTCCCGGTCTTGTTGTAGTACTCAAAACCTCCTCGGAATTGCGCGACTTCAAAGCCTGTTTGTCTTTGAGAGGCGAACTGTGGGCGATGCTCATGGTATCTGACTCGCTCCCGTTGGAACTAGGGCTATCCTTTGTGGGGTGTTCTGAAATCTTGATCTTCTGCAAGTTCTTGGCAAAATCAGAAGTCCTGTTGCTGTTATTCTGTTTTGATAACTCCTTGAGCTGCTTGATATTGTGAATGCACTTTGCAATTGTCTGCATCAACAACTTGGGCTTTAATGGCTTCGACACATAGTCGTCCATACCCTTGGCCAAAGACTTCTCCCGATCTCCCAACATCGCATGTGCCGTCAAGGCAATGATAGGGGTGCGGAAACTAAGCGATTCAATCGGGTTCGACTTCTTTTCCCATTGCCTGATTTTCTCTGTGGCTTCAAAGCCTCCCATGACAGGCATCTGTACATCCATGAGAACGACATCGTACTTCTTCTTCTGCACTGCTTCGAATGCTTCTAAACCGTTCTCCACGACCTCGACCTGGTGGCCCTGTTTCTCAAGAATCTTGACCGCAAGTTTTTGATTGACCAAGTTATCTTCAGCAAGAAGAATCTTGTAAGATATGGAATCGTCGGTATTCTGAGTAATGGATCTCGATTCCAAAGCAGGAATAATTGCACTGGCTAAATCCGAGATTGTGCATGGCGTGTTGCCATAAGAAGATATACCCAAGTCAATGCACACTCTCATGTTCAATTCGGGAAGAGAATGGTGCAATAAAACAAGTGGGATGTACTTCACTTCGGAGAGCAAACGCAAGTCTTTAGCAGTCTTAATCGAGTCGATCATGATAATATCATATTTGACTGGCTCTGATAAGTTTGCTTCCTGGATATCTCTGACGATGATAGGCTTCAAGCCGAGCTCCGAAAGACCACTTCGGATAGCGCCAAGAGCCTCAACGCTGTGCTCTGTGGAGATGAACAAAATTTGGTGATTCCTAAAGTGGAGGAGCTGCTCGCTGTGACTTAGGTGGACAGCATGCGAAAGGGAGACACTCACAGTAAAGGAGAAATTGGAGCCCTTTCCGTAGTCAGAGGTGACCCAAATCTCACCACCCATCAAGTGGATCAATTGCTTGGAGATAGACAAACCCAAACCAGTACCACCAAACTTTCTAGTGGTGGAACCATCTGCTTGGCAGAAGGTATCGAAAATCAACCCCAACTTGTCCTTCTCGATACCGATACCGGTATCACTCACACAGAATTCAAGTAACAACTTGTCTGGATTGTCTGGAATGGCAGTAGACTTGCGCACACTGACACTAACCTTACCCTTTTTGGTGAACTTGATGGCATTGCCTGCCAAGTTAAGAATGACCTGTCTCAATCTGAAAGAATCACCGATCAAATTATCCGGGAATGAAGAGTCGCATCGGTATGTCAAGTCTAGATTCTTTTCGATAGCCTTGACAGCCAACGTTTTCAAAGCTCCAAAGACATTTCCACGCAACGAGAAGTCGATTTGCTCAACCGTCATTCTATTGGCTTCGATCTTGGAAATATCAAGGATATCATCAATAATTGTGAGCAACGAATTGGCCAAATTATGTACGATACTGAGCATTTCTCTTTGGTACTGAGTTAACTCGGTATCGAGCGATAACTGTGTCATACCGATGATACCGTTCAAAGGAGTTCTAATCTCGTGGGACATATTGGCCAAGAACTCAGACTTTGCACTGTTTGCCAATTCGGCCGCTTCTCTGGCGGCAGTGTTTCTCTGAATAGACTCTCTCAAGTTAAACACCATCTGGTTAATCTTTGTTTTCAATGCATCCATTTCACCCATTGCTTCAACAGTGATGAATCGGGTAAAGTCACCATCAGTAGCAGCAGCAGTGATTTGAGCAAACGCTCTCACTTGCGATGTTAAGTTGGAGGCCATAGTATTGACATTGGATGTGATTTCTTTCCACAAACCATCCACATCACTGACCTGGGCCTGGATTCCTAATTTACCATTGATACCCACATCACGAGCCACTTTCGACACTTCTGAAGCAAAGAGCTGCAACGAATCCACCATCTTATTGATGGTGTTCTTCAACTGCAAGATTTCTCCCTGGGCATGCACATCGATCTTCTGAGACAAGTCGCCGTGAGCAACAGCAGTGGTCACCGTAGCAATCGATCTCACCTGATTTGTCAAATTAGTGGCCATCAAGTTGACGTTCTCCGTGACGGCCTTCCACGCACCTTCCACGTCTCGGACATTAGCCTGACCACCCAAGATACCGTAAGTTCCGACTTCTCGCGACAACGTCGTCACTTCCAAAGCGAAAGTCTGTAATCGATCCACCATCTGGTTGATGGTAAGCTTCAAGTCCAATATCTCACCCTTACAGTCTGCGGTGACTTTCTTGGACAAATCGCCCTGAGCGACGGCAGTAGTAACATTGGCGATGTTTCTCACCTGAGTGGTCAAGTTCAAAGCCATGGCATTCACATTATCAGTAAGTTCCTTCCAGATGCCTTCGACATTTTCGATCATGGCCTGGCCACCCAAAATTCCCAACACTCCGACATCTCTAGCCACTTTGGACACCTCAAACGCAAAGGTTCGAAGCTGATCCACCATGGAGTTGATGGTCTTCTGCAATTGCAAGATCTCACCCTGAGCATGAACATTAATCTTTCTAGACAAGTCACCCTGGGCAACAGCACGAGTGACATCGGCGATTTCACGCACCTGATTGGTCAAGTTGAGGGCCATAATATTGACGTTGTCGGTCAACGAGCGCCAGATTCCTACAGAACCCTCGTTCTTGGCTTGGCCTCCCAATTCTCCGCTAGCCACCTCGGTAGCCACTTTGGTCACCTCGCTGGCAAATGTCTGCAACTGGTCCATCATGGTATTGATAGTAATCTTGACCTTGAGGATCTCCGGATCCAGCTCCACCGAATGGATTTCCACCTTCTTCAGCAAATCGCCCATGGCAACCGAAATCACCACCGTTCCGATCTCAGAAAGGGCCTGCTTGAAAGCCTTGTTGGCCTCAAATGCGGTCTGATGCTCCACTGTGAGCTCCTCTATCTGCTTCTGCTGCGCCCTGATCACCAGCATGAGGTCTTGCTGTAGTGCTGGCCCCGAATTGGCGACGCCATTTGGATCTTCAAGAATCGCTAGCAACTGGGTAGCATCCATGGCTAGATCCAAGCGCGGTTTCTTGTGGGGGGTCAGCGGTGAAGACAGCAACGCGACGGTTGATTCTGGAGTAATAAAGTGGCCGACAGTTGTAGACGGCTACAAGGGAGCAACAATATCCTGTTGATGGTTGAAGATATCGAGATTCACAAACTAGCGAGCAGGCGTTCGATGATCAACAGATGCTCAAACAGAATTTGCAGACCAGTAGCAGTAAAGCGATAGGGACACGTACAAAATTCAACGATCGGTAAGAAGCAACAGATCTGTTTCGGATCGTGTTGATGGGGACTTTGAAGATGGAGTTTGATATTGTCTGCAGGGAATTGTTATGTCAGTTTCACTGACGTCAAAGGAGGTTCATGCACTACGACGAGGAGTAAAAAAGGTTCGGGCAGGGGAAGAGAAATCGGGGATAGTTGATCTTGCGGGTGATGTTGCGGGTGATCGGCCATTGCAGCAAGAAGAAGATTATTGTCGATCACAAGGGCTTTGGTCATCTCCTGGAAGAGAACGGGATGGATTTCATAGCCCCATATATGAAATTGCTGCGAAACGGTTATTCGCCTACATGACGAATCCACAGCGAAAATTTAGCTATTAGATAATTGGTTGAAAATCCCCGTTTACTCCTTACTTGGTCTCACGTAGGAGAAAATGACCATACAATTTGTCTCTATCTGGGGTAAAGGAATTCCTAACCTCGTTGTAACCCCTGTAAGCAAACGGGGCCAATTTTTCTAGTAGTTGCCGACTCAAAACTGGCACTTCGACAAGATTTCTTCTCGTCAGATTGTTCCATTTGCCCGGACCTCTGTCGAAATCCACGCTGCCAATCGGGATCTATCCCCTATGTGAATGTGTATGCAACCTGTAGTTTGTATTCAAGAATGTCACCCTGCGATGCAGGTACGGTACCTGCGCCACGAAGGTGCAGAAGAAAAGTGGGGCAGTAGCGAAATATTCCAACACTTCTACTCAAAATTGCATTCTTGATTAACCACTTTATTATTGAGTATTTGCAACCAATCGGAATGCGGAACACATCATATCTGACAACCGCATCTGAAAATCAGAAAAAGGGCTGGCGGTTGCTCGTGACCCACATTCCCCCTGTGCATGCAACGTCTCGTCACAGGATTCCCATAAGCCCTAAGAAAACAATAAAAATTGCGCCTTTGGAAATGGATTTGGAGGATGTGGCGAAGTTTACCAAACTTGAAGATGCCAAGTGTTGCAGTTATAGTGAACATGTAGTGAATTAACCAGTGCACCAGGGTTCAGGGGACACCTCATATCTTAATTGAGCCAGAACTGACTTCTGAAGATGCAGCCCTGAGATTCGTAGAGGCAGAATGTTTGGAAACGTCCACGGAGTGCAAGAGAGAATAATCCGCTCTCGCGAATAGCGAATCCTTCGGCCGATGCTTCAAAATCAGCAAAGGGTTCCAGAAGTATCAGAATCGCAAGTTATTCTCTAACGAACCATTCTTATCGTTCGAGTAGGAACCGCTTCACAATACAATACAATCTCAATTTGGCTAAAGTTGGAGCACTAGAATTCCATCAGCTGTCTAGAGAGCCGAAACAAGAGTTTTCGTTTTCATTTGTGCGCATTAGACGTATATATGCTTTCAATCTCAGAATTTACAATTGAGCCATTGCAGGGAGCCCGAACTAGAGGCTACTTGGGTGAGAATTGCTTTTCTGTACGTTGTAGTACCCGCTTGATTCGAACAAGGTGTGGTCGGACAATCTTGATGTCGGACTCTATATATAGCGAAAGTAGTTGGGGTTTTAAATGGCTACTTATGGATGGCGTTAACAGATATTGTTTTTGATGAAGTTAGTCTTGAGAATCAGATGATGGTAACCCCTGAAGCAAGATTCCATTCCCAATCTAGCTATGGTGGATTTACCAAGGTGAGACTATTGGGCTCACAATGAATCGGTAGAAGTTACGTGGTAATCATGTGAAAAGTTCCAGAGCATGTCGTCAAAATCTTTACGAGAGACTCCAAACGAATCCCAATTTTGTCAAAGTGAGCATGAATTTCATAGTCCTCCATGAACCAAAAACTACACAAGTCTTGCAACCAGTCTGCAAACCACAAGCGTCTGGATCCTTGTTGGACAGTTTTGCATCATCATTGCTCCTTACTGTCGATCCTGAAGTCTCAGAACAGAGAAATCAAATTAAAGTTTTAAATGAAATTCACTCCAACCACACAAAATTGATATCTTTTCGCCAAAAGCAATATGATAGACACCCGTGACTCCGCAGAAGCTTTCACACACTTATTATGGTTAACTTAAAAGTGCTAAAAGTACTCTGGGGTGATTCTTACGACGAAGATCAGACCACTTTGAGATTCCCAAATAGGAAGGGATAACTAGGCTCTACCCATTTATTTTGCACCTGCTAAATTTACCTCGTAAACTGATAATATTACCTGTAGGATTTGAAGTGGGGGGTATTCCCAACTGTAGCAATCTGTGCGTCGGCAAACTAAAGGTTAATGGTACAACACAATGCCTGACCCTTATATTGATTGCATTATGTGGGAAAAGAATAGTCTATATTGCAGCCGCAACTATACGACTGAGTACGTGTGTCAAGATGATAGCATTTTTTCAGAGTTTATTTCACGACTATACCAAACCCAATAAAATTCCGATAAGTAATAGCAACTTACCCGCAGATAACCTTGTTGCTCCATTTCCTGCTTGAGATGTACTTCCAGCACCCAGTGTTGAAAACGAGGATGTCGAGGGCAGACTAGTTGTCAAAGGAATGAGGTCAGTTGGAACGGTTATCTGCCGACTCGATGAAGACGTCTGCCGACTCGATGAAGACGTCTGCCGACTCGATGAGGTTGACAGTCTCGTGGTCATTCCAACGTTCGTGGACATTCCCGTCTTGCTGGTTGTAAATGAGAAGTCAAGCGAATCGTAGGAATCACTGAAATCGATCGAGGAAAAACTGAAATCGATCGAGGAATAACTGAAATCGATCGAAGAATAACTGTAGTAATAAGAAGGATAACTGTAGTCAGAATACTCACTGCTGTGAGCTTCTGAAGTTGCTGTAACCCCCAGAAACGTAACAGCAGTTGCTGAAGTGCCAATTGTGGCAGAATAGTCGATCGAAGTGGAAGAGTAGGATTCAGCTTTGACTGCCAGTGGAATAGTCAGTGAGATGTCTTCAATGTGCTCTTCATCAGTATCGTTGAATTGTGCCAACAGAATCTCGTAGTTCTCCAAATCGTGGACGATGTATGCGCTTCTTAAGAAATTGTCCCCAAACGTTGCTACGTTGTACCTTCCCAGTGATGAAACATCTAAGTAACAGCCCGAGGAGTACTCCAGGATCATTTCGCTAAAAGGTACTCGAATTTGAGCTCCTGAAAAATTGAACACAAAGTGATAGCTGCTAGAATAGTAAGTACAACTTACGCGGTAGCCGTAACTGGTATATGTGCCGCCCAACATTGCACCCAATTGTATGTAAATCGAGTATGGAAGATAACTGATTGTGGTTCCCGAGTCGAATAGTACAGCAATGTTGCGATCTGTCACGGTAAAGTTCGATGATCCTCCTTCCAACAGGATGCTATTCATCATCACATAAAAATGAATGGGAGTAGAAGAGTACAGGTATGTGTCGAGCATTGGCACTGTTTGAAGGGTTCCTGAGTACTTTGCGTGGTCCACTGCTCCAAACAAAACCGATCCAGATCCTTGTTTCAAGTACAAAGAGTACCCTGTATGGGAAATGTGTCCCTGACTCTTCAAGAGCATAGGGAAGTTCTCGTAGATGTATGGATTGGTGACGTAAGACAGGGCGTAAGTCATTTCCAACCAAGGGAGTCCAATGCCTAGAACACCGAACTCAGAATTTGTCTGATTTACCACTCCAAAGCTGGCTCCATATAGTTGGAGTCCTGACAGATTTCCAAGACGAATATTGTCGTTCCCCCATGATCCAAGAGCATACGAATCGTCCATGTACTTGATGTAGAATGCTTCTGCAGACGAATTGTGGCTAAATGTATCGGAGCTGCCCGTACTGAAGCTTCCCAGATCGAGACATGTGTTTGCACGGGCTTCAAGATTATGCTTTCTGGATGGACTGGCATTGTCGACTGAGTCACGTTTCCCCAATTTCCGCAATTTCTCGTTGGGACCCTTGACCTTCAGATGCCTCTGTGTGTGTTTCTTAGGCCCAAGAGGGTCGTTCATCGAGAATATGGAGAAATCTCTCTTGGTTGGAGGCAGGTAGCAAACCACATTGGAGTCCATGACCCATAGATCGGACGATCCAGTATCTAACATCACGGTGTTCTCTGATCCTTGAGAACCGACGTACAAATTGCATTCGTAGTAGGACCTTGTAGCACTTAAGTCCAATTCTTCGCTTTCATCGCGTCTGAAGAGTTTTTTTGACAGCCGAATGTTGAAGTCCAATTTGAGACCACCTTCCGATTTCTTTTGGAGACCTGGTGTGACTGAACCGAATACTCCCACAAATAGGATAGTAGCACAGGCAATCGAAAATAACATTTAGAGTAATTGGCCCAACGTAAGGGGCTTTGACGAGTTCATATATAGTCAGTCACCATCAATTGTCAACTGCATGGAGAGTAAAGTGTGGAATGTGGGGTTGCTTAACCTGAATAATAGACACATTTGGATGATATTGTTCAGTTGCACGTTTAGCAATTAAATTCATTGAGGTCATGAAAGAAGTGAATGTGTATGCGCATTGACTTCTCCTTCAATAACCGCAATTCATGATGACTCTAAGTCCATTTGCCATGAGGTTGGTACTCAGCTTGATCTTGCACTTTTAATTATATGCATGGTGCCTATTTTTACAAGTGATCGTATTCGCCATCCCGTCTACGGAGTTACGTCGGAGCAACAGTCGAACGGTGGGGATATAGTCTTTGCTGGGAAGATCCTCGAGGTGGTATTTGAGATATCAGTTGCTGCTACTTCAACTCCAACTGAAATTAACAAGCCGCCATCTCGATACAAACATCGGTGCATCCACAGCCGTGCGACAATCCGTAATTCAGCAGCTAATGTTGCTGCCTGCGGGAGTATTCAGTTTGCTCCACTTCCTGAAGTCCAGTGTCCTATAACCAAACTTAGAAGAAATGCTCTTACACAGTGAGAATCACAGTTTCTAATTTTTATCAGAAGAATGCAAATAAGCCTAACGCAACAAATCCGAATCTAGTCTCAGGATATCTAGAGCCGGGGGGCCCATCTCTATTCTCTTATCAATGTCTATCTTGTTTGTGCCTATGTATCATGTTTATTCTAGTGCAAACCAATTAAAGCTGTACTCGTAGGCATAATCTCGTTTATTCTTTTATGAGAACGAGATTCTCAAGTCAATCTTTGTCAGAGAATGGGAGGGTGGTAACCAATTCAAACGACCTGCGTAGCCTACCGATGTCCACTAGAACTTTAAATTATGTCTGATCGGCTACGAGAAATGAGGTCGTGCTATCTGACGTTTTTTGAATAGCTATTCATATACTTGGAAGACCCTTGGACTAATGATTAATGAGACATCCAGAAGGATTGCACGAGGTTCAAAGATCTCCCACTCTAATTACTGGATAAGTCAGTCGAAGCTATAGATCTTAAAAACCTAGTAAATTCGAAAAAGTAGTCAAGGCTAAATTTTCCTTGGCCTGGTCTCTGAAAACATGGGGAAGACTTGAACCCTGCGCGAAGTTTCAAACATGCTGGTATTATTGGACTTTTCTCAACCACTCAATTCTCCCACTCTTAGACTCATTGTCGGAAATAGTTAGAACGGTGACGCTGATTCTCTACACACAGCTCAAGTAGCAATTTGGCCTCAGTAGAATAGTGTTGTCCTGCAAATATGAACTTCGGCTGTATATTGTGGGGGTCACGAATGCAAAACCGTCATTAACCATTAATTCTTGGCACTTTTCGGGAAATCAATGACGACAACTTTGCAGATACCTAAGGAGCGTTTCAACACAGAAATCTAGAAAATATCTTTCGCTGAAATTTCTTGGAGAAGGATTACTTGGTATTTCCTTGCAGATATCTCGGAACAGATTTGCAACCATATTCAAGCAAGTGAAGCGCACGCTCTGCTACATTACCAAGAGTCTAGAATATATGAGTTGATAACTCCAGTGCAGGTGAAGGACCTCTTTTCTTCTATAGTCGTGTCAGACAAGAGCTAGACGATTTTACCTTATGTCTATGCCCCTTCCATTCTCATTGAATCCTCTCCGGAATCGCTACTAACTGAGTGGTGAGATTATTGAAACAGAAAATTCCATTTTTGAGTGATACAAAATGTGAATTCCGTTTGATTAGTAGGCTCTGAGAAACATCCACGGGTTTTGGGGATGGCTCGCTTTGAAGCCTATCAGGCGGTATTCGTTGACTTGTTCAGGATATTTATCCTTCGTTGAAGTGGAGGCTTGTACACAAAGATCGTAATTAGTATTATACGCGTTGATAAATAGAGCCGTTTTAAGTAGTCGGAGGAGAAGCCATCGGTACGCCCTACTGGAGAAAGTCTTTTGGTCGATAAAGGCTGAAAGCGGCCCGAGGGGGTCTGAAGGCAGTTCGAGGGGATCTGAAGTCGGCCCCGCAGATAACATAAAGCTTCCCGGTAAGTCACTAACAGCAAGGTGGATCCAAAGAACAAACGAGTGGAGCATTATGGAACAAAAATATTGATTGGTGTACATAATATTCCCCCCTCGTAAGATGTATGCAAGCGGTCGCAAAGCTTAATGCGATGTTCACTTGCAATTGACTTGCAGCAACGCATCCAGTCCACATCCTTACACAATCGCCATCAATATCAACCCCACAAGTCCAGCAATTGAACTGAAAGAGTACCTCGTAGTTGCTGCGTTTGATGCCAGTTCAGAAGTCACTTCGGCCCCTGTAGTTGTGCTGTCGGTGGCTTGTACACTCAAATTATCTGTCTCATCCTGAGTACTCATTGTATCCGATTCAGAAGGTACCATAGTAACTGAATCAGAAGGTACCATTGTAACTGAATCAGAAGGTACCAAGGACCTAGATACACTTGAAAGATCCAAGTAGTCGGTATTCAAGGTTCCGAAGGATGTGACTCTCCAATCCAGAAAAGTCCACCACTGTCACTGTACCCGTATTAGAACGAGAGTAGTTTATAGACAGCTCTGAGTAGCCAGCTGCTTGCACTGCCGAAGGGATAGCCAGGGTAACCACTTCAATATCTTCTTCGTCGGTATACTCTGCTTGTGCCAACAGAATCTCAACCTCTTCCAAGTCGTAAACTACATAGGCATTTCTAAGGAAGTTCTCTCCCAAAAGGGCATACGAGGACGACCCAGATGGCATTGGGAATACGTCAAGGTAGCAAGTTGTTCGATATCTGATAACCAACTCAGACATCGGAACTTCGATTCGAACTCCAGCAAAATAGAACACGACTTGCAACGACGGAGTGTTGTAGTCACAGTCAACCTCATACCAGGTGAGCCTATCTATTGCATCAAACATTGTCGCTAATCGTCTAAGAACTGATAGGGGCAAGTATGTGTTTGGTGAGCCAGAATCTAGCACGCCAGTAATTGGAATGTTTGTGATCGTCTGGTTGAAACCTGGGCCCTCCAAAAATATACCGTTCATCATGATTCTAAATGAAGTGGGTTCATCATAGTATGCTGGATTTAAGTTGATGAGAGGAACCGTTTGAAGAGTCCCAGAGTATTTTGCATGGTCGACCGCTCCAAATAGAACGGATCCAGTTTGTGAGCCTTTTTCATTCATGTACAATGAGTACATATTCTTATTGATCAAACCTTCGCTTTTCAAGCGCATGGGGAAATTCTCATAAGAGTATCCATACCTATTGGTGGTCTGCAAACCAGCAAGACCAACTCCAAGAATTCCTTGGACAGTATTGGTAGAATTAACCACGGCGAAGCTAACCTGGGAAATATTGACACCGTTGAATTCCACTGTGTCAGTGCCCCAGACACCCAAAGCATAATTCCCCATGATATATTCAATATAGAAAGGATCTGTTTCATTCTTCTCGTAAGAAGAAGATTCATCTGTAGCAAACGATCCGAGAGTTGTACACCAAGGCATCTGGCTTCCAGTTGATCTGATTACTCTTGAAGTTGTGGAAGCAAGCCCTGTTGTTCTGGTAACAAACCCTGTCTGGATGGAAGTTGCTGTAGCAGCTGGATGGTTGTCCCTCTTAACCTTTTCAATCAACTCCTCTTCGCTTGAAAATCTCTTCTCTGAAATGAATAGCATCTCACGTCTGAACTCATTACCCAAAGATCTGCCGACCCAGTATCCAAGCACACCGTGACTGGTTGTCTGTTTGACCCCAAGCGAAGGTCACAATTGTAATAGGACCGCTCGTAAAAATTTCCAATAAGACTGACCCATCATCACGTTCAACTAGGTCACCTCCGCTGGCGAGGGATTTCTTGGAATGTTCGATTGCAAAATCAAGCTTCAAGGAACCTTTGGGCGATTGGGAAGCTGTTGCAACCAGTGCAACTACTAAGAGTGTTCCTATGCAAGAAAGCCAGGATAGAACCATATTGATAGACTAGTGTGGGATTTCTACGTGCAAGAATGTTCTTTCTTTAAATATTCTTGAAAAAAAGCATTGCACTAATTGCGGCTTTTCATTAATTTACTGCTGGTCAGGAATTCTCTTGGTTCCTTAGTTCGTAAATTAAAGGAGCATGCATTAATTGTGCTTGGAGGGGGGTCATGCATTCGGAATTAGAGGAGTAAGCTTCGACATAAGCTACTCGAGAGCAAAAGATTCGGGAATTTGCTTGGCCAACCTTTAGAGAATGTTGCTCCCTTGGCATTTCCAGTCAGTAACATCCCTGCGTGCAAGGTTATGAATGAGACAACCAATTTGGCAAGATTGTGCGAAATGGTCTACTACACTTGGAGCATCTAGCTTATGTTTCATTATATACGTAGTTATTCATCACATCAACGCAAACAAGCTCAAGCTTGCGACGGCTAATATGAAAGGTTTGCACACCGAAAGCTTCAGTCCTCCGCTGATTCTCAAACCAGAAGCGGTTCCCAGATCTGATGCAGAGGAGCTAATTGAAGTGGCAGAGTAGCTCGCAGCCTGGACAGCCAGTGGAACTGTCAGAGATATTATCTCGATATCCTCTTGGTCGGTATAATTGACTTGTGCCATCAGGATCTCGAGGTCATCTAAATCGTACACAATGTAAGCATTTCTGAGGAAGTTGTCACCTAAAATGGCATATGTGGACGAACTCAGTGACGATTGTGGGAGTACACCAAGATAGCACTGCGAGCGGTAGGTGAGGATCATGTCTGACAATGGCACCTTAATCTCGATACCCGAGAAATTGAAAATGGCAAATAAACTGTCGGAGTTATAACCACAGTCAACGACATACATTCCTGCCGACAGCGAGTACGTTGCACTCAAGCTCAGAGTCAACCGGGAGAGCATGTTGGAAGGCAAGTACGATAACGTTGTTCCAGAGTCCAACAATGCGGGAGTGGCCACGGTGGTGACAGTAACATTGGAATCACTCCCTTGCAAGGTTATCGAGTCCATCACGACGTCAAGACGAATCGGCAGCGAGTAAAATCCCGAATAGATATTTATGATGGGAACGGTCTGAAGTGTGCCCGAGTACTTAGCATGGTCCACAGCACCGAAAAGTACCGACCCTGTCAGCGCCTCTTGTCTGTCCAAGTACAAAGAATAGACGTTCTTTTGGATGATTCCCTGCCTTTTCAACCGGATAGGCAAGTTCTCATACATGTATGAGCTCAGAGTACCGGAATAGGTAGTTTCCAAGCCCGGAAGACCAATTCCAAGCACTCCGAATGTAGAATCTGTCACGTTAACGGTAGCAAAGCTGAGATCCGACACGTTGTATCCACTGAATCCCACCTGGTCGTGGCCCCAGAAACCTTGTGCTGAGGTTCCGTCGGCGTACTGGATGGAGAAGGCAGGAGCCGAGTTGTTGACGCGGAAAGAGTCGGAATCTGCCGTTTCAAACGATCCCATTTGCGTACATGAGTTGGCCCCGGTGGCTGCAGCAGGATTCCCGTTTGTAGCTCTAGTGGCAGTGCCTGTGTTTCCAGTGGGTGTAGAAATAGGGCCAGTCTGAGTTCCAATGATGATCGAAGAGGTGAATGTGTTGATGATGATACCAGACATACAGAAGAAGCCCAGG
This sequence comes from Sungouiella middelhoveniana, assembly GCA_030557965.1. Lineage (NCBI taxonomy): Eukaryota > Fungi > Ascomycota > Pichiomycetes > Serinales > Metschnikowiaceae > Sungouiella > Sungouiella middelhoveniana. Next base: position 27,061 of record JANIJQ010000031.1, on the reverse strand, counting down.
CAATCTCGCTTTGCGTTGTCTGGTTCATAGTGCTTGTCATCATTCACTCGCTTTGCATTGTCGGCATTCTCGGGTTGAGGTTGGTTGATCTCGGGCAAGTCCAACACACGGTAAAACTCGAAAAATTCTCGCTTAAAACTCGATGACGCCGTAAGGCATTGCATGTCGGTGTCCATTATCCATAAGTCGGAAGAGCCGGTATCTACCAAGACGGTGGACATCTGGCCGTTGGACCCGATGTACAAGTTGCATGAGTAGTAACTCAGCTGGTTCTCCAACTCCATGAGGGCTGATCCGTCTGGAGTGGCTCGCTTTCTAAGACCCGCTTGTCTATTCGGGGCAGCATCTCTCTTTGAAGAGCCACGAAGCACGGTGAAGTCGAGCTTGACGATATTTCCGTCGGATCTTTTCGGAGTTTTTGGGGTGGCGGCGGCGTTGACCACGGCCACGATACATGTGGCCCAAGTAGCTAGAGATACCAAGGGAGGGAAAAGCATGGCCAAAATGAGCAGAATTGACTCGAGATTCTGGATTTATGTATGCGTGGTATAACTGCTGCGGTACACTGCGCCAGTGTACAGGGCACATGTACTGTCAAGCATTTGCAACTGACAAAAGTCCTTCATGCAGAGAGTAAGAGAAGCGTGACAGTGTGATGGGTTGGGTGCGTTAACCGAGGCTAGAGCCAACAATGCGATAGGGAGGATGGGAGTAGAAATAGTGATTGAGAACGTGATTGGGACCACGGCATGAATTGAGCCCACGGCATCAATCGTGATCCAAAAACACCACGTAGATGGGAAATACGATCCCAGCGTTGACTGCAGGTTTGTGCATTCTGGTGCTGTGGCGAACGAGCGGGTGCATGAATGTGACGCAATAAGAGCAACAAGTAAGTGGCAATGCGCGCCACTCGCCATCTGGATTCGTATTACTTGGCTTTAACGGTGCTAATGGACACCCAGGAGTGTATGATGATTACTAAGAATAGACAAGGTCACATAATTAGGTTTTTTTTTTTTTTTTTTTTGATGGTGGTTTGAGGGGAAACTGTATTTTCCCAATTGGTGATGCCTTGGAAAATGACGTTCGTGGGGCCTGCGACGTTGGAAGGAATCAGGACTAACGGATATTCGAGTAGAAGATGGCTGACGAGAGAGCAGAATGTGCATAGAGAAAAATAAATCTATTCACACGTGGATATGGAGAGACCATGAATAGAAGAGCCATCAATTGGAATGTGATTTCCATAGTTGGATTCTTCATCGCAAGAGCGCTTGTTCTCCATCAGCCGACCTGTATGTGCGCAGTCTTATCTTGGCCCGGCCGTCGCTACCCACAAAAAAATGGCAAAAGCAGTTGGATCAGAAAAGAACACCGCCTAATCCCGCCATTTCAACTCTGATCTCTTGTATTCCACTTCTCCTATCCCGTCATATTCTTTTCCATGTAATTAGTCCCACTGTAATTTTTTTCTCTTGTTCCCCACCTGCACGCACCAATTCTCAACGAAATTCTTGCCAGCACCCCATATTCAGTTCCACCATGAGTTACACGAGCGAACAGGAGAAAATCGTGCTCAAGGTGTTGTCTTACAAACTGCACCAGTATTACGAGATCCTAGCGGTGGAGAAGTCGGCTTCGGATGGCGAGATCAAGAAATCGTATAGAAGGTTGGCCATAAAGCTCCATCCAGACAAAAACCCCCATCCTCGGTCCAGTGAGGCGTTCAAGTTGATCAACAAGGCGTGGGGTGTGCTTGGTGATGAAAGCAAAAAGCGTATTTACGACCAGACGGGCTCGGACCCGGACTCCCGATTCTCTGGTTTCTCCAACAGTGGCTCCACACCTTCCGCCAACTCCAGCGCCTTCGCCAACGGCTACGCCCGGCTGAATTTCGATGGGGCGTTCCAGGACGACCTATTCAACATGTTTTTTGGCGGCGGCCAGCGTGCGGGGGGACCGACGTTTACTTTTGGCAACAATGGCTTCACTTTTCACTCTTTTGGAGGAGACGGCTTCGATCCGTTTGGCGGCCGGTTTGCCCAACAGCAGAGACAGAGACAGAGACAACGACTGCAGCAGGAGCCACAGGTGCAGCCGTCGTTGTGGGAGACCATCAAGCAGATTGCACCCATTCTTATCATTTTAGTGGCTACGATTCTTTCCAGCATCTTCTCGAACGAATCGACCCCAGAGTATCTGTTTGAGAAAACGCCTAAATATAGCGTGGAAAGGACCACGCCTAACTACAAGATCCCCTTCTTTGTCGGCGACAAGTTCCTGGAGGATAAGTCAGAACTGAAGTTGAAGAGCTTCGATGCGAAGGTGGAAAACATATATGTGCAAGATAGAAGAGTCAAGTGCAGCCGTGAGCAGGTGTACAAAAACGATCTCATTGAGGAGGCCCGAGGGTGGCTTTATACTGACCAGCGCAAGTTGCGTCATGCTGAGGCGATGCCTATGCCTCACTGTCAGGAGTTGCGAGACTTAGGTCTTATCTAGGGCTTGTAAAATATTGGGACACCCGGTGACATAATAAATACTAATCTGGTTTTGATGTAGGATGGCAGTTTCCACAGTTGGGTAGGATGGCAGCTTACATAGTTGGGTGTGGTGGAGAAGTGGATGGAGGAACTGTCATTGATTTGTCAGGGAGCAGATGGTTGCAAAGGGCCCAACCTCGTGTAATTGTGATCAGAATCGCTGCTTTATCCGTGCAAGTCTATTTTCTCATGTCCATCTGCTATCTCCGCAATTCTCACCGATCTACGCTCACAAATCACTGGATCTATCTACCATACATGCCTCCACCACAAGTCAACTTTCCACATAACAGAAAAACTGTAGAAAACGCAAATTCAATCAATTTAGTCTATCTCCTCAACCGTCCCAACCTTCCCAAACTTTCGAACTCCCACTATCCGAACTTCCTGTAAAATCGACTCCGTCCAACACGCATATGCCAATCCATCGTTATCCTGTAGACAATAACACCTCGGTCTGCGTCTGACCCCGCAAAATCTATATAAGATTGAAGATTCTACCACCAAGACACTAATCTTCAATTCAAAATGTTGGACCAGTCTTTCGTTCAAAACAGCCCATGGAAGCCTGACATCTTCAAAGGAAAAGTTGTCTTTGTCACCGGCGGTGCAGGAACCATTTGCCGGGTTCAAACTGAGGCATTAGTGCTTCTTGGAGCTAACGCAGCCATTTTGGGCAGAAATGTAGAGAAAACTACCAAAGCGGCCCAGGAAATCCAGCTGTTACGTCCAGGCTCCAAAGTTCTTGGCTTGGGCTCTGTGGATGTCCGTGACGTGCACTCAATTGCCAAAGCCGTGGAGACTACTGTTGCCGAGTTGGGCCGCATCGACTTTGTCATTGCTGGTGCCGCTGGCAATTTCTTATCGGACTTCAACCATATGTCGCTGAATGCTTTCAAGTCGGTGGTATCCATTGACTTGTTGGGTTCTTTCAACACAGCCAAGGCCACGTTTGCTGAGCTCAGAAAGAACAAGGGTGCCATTCTCTTTGTGTCTGCGACGTTGCATTACTATGGGGTGCCAATGCAGGCGCATGTGGGAGCAGCAAAGGCCGGAGTGGATGCTTTATCGAATGCGTTGGCGGTCGAACTTGGGCCATTAGGCATCAGATCGAACTGCATTGCGCCAGGAGGCATTGATGGTACCGAGGGCATGGCTAGATTAATGCCTGATGCGGAGAACGCCGTTAAGAAGGTTCCGTTGGGCCGTTGGGGAACTACTCGTGACATTGCTGAGGCTACCGTCTATTTGTTTTCCCCTGCAGCCTCTTACGTGACCGGAACGGTGCAGGTGGTGGACGGTGGTTACTGGCACATGGGAGTCGCAATTGGAGATCTCTATCCTGCCATTGTGATCAATCAGAACAGTGACGAGAACACTAAATTGTGATGATAGATATGATGAATACGTCTGATATGATAAAGATAATTTTTAGATCTGTCAGGAGTAACGTTATTTAATGATGTAGAATTAATTTCTCTCATTTTTCTTTCCTTTTTCGTGGCTGGCTCATGGATACATCCAGAAGCACCAGAATAACTGAGATAGATACGTCTAGAGCTACACCACTGCTGGCCATTTTGTTAGAGCAATTCCATGAGTAGTGCCATACATTAATTCAACTAATTTTTTAATATGAATCCTTACCGTTCATTACTATCCCTGCCACTATAAATGTCGTCATACCTGCATGTCGGCAACTCAACCGACGCACTGCCTTCACGATGCAGATTCTTAAGTACATATTTCATACTTTCCATACTTCCATCTCAACATGTTTCCAGGAAGCGGAGGAAGTACATACGGAGGACAATCGTCTCAAGGTTACGGTCAGGGCTACAACCAGCCCAACCAAGGCTACAACCAAGGCTACAACCAGAGCCCGAATCCAGGGTACAACCAAGGCTACAATCAAGGTTACAATCAAGGATATAACCAGTGGGGTCCTCCCCCGGGCCCTCCCCCGGGCCATCCCCCGAGAAATTGGGGCCCTCCAGGCGGCAACTTGAACTCATCGCAATTTCAGCAGCAGCAGTTACAATTCCAGCAAATCCAGAACCAACAATTCCAGCAACATGACCAGTACCAGCGGCCATCGGCTCCTCCGCCGAATGCCTCCTATGACTCTTCTGGCCACTATAGAAGCCAGAACCAGCAAGCTTTGGGACCTCCTCCAAGTGCTCCACAGTCGTTTGGAAGCAATTCCAATATGACGTTCCAGTATTCCAACTGTACCGGCCGCAAGAAGGCGTTGTTGATCGGGATCAACTACATTGGCACGCAGAACCAGTTGAGAGGATGCATCAATGATGTCAAGGCAATGAGCAAGTTCTTGAACCAGCAATATGGATACTCGTACGATGACATGGTAATCTTGACAGATGATCAGCAGGAGTACGCCCGTATTCCCACCAGAGAAAACATTCTCGGGGCGATGCAGTGGCTAGTTGCGGGCGCCCGCCCCAACGACTCGTATTTCTTCCACATGTCTGGTCACGGAGGGTTGGTGCCCGACCAGGACGGCGACGAGGAAGATGGCTTCGACTCGTGTATTTATCCGCTAGATTTCGAGCGCAGCGGGCCCATTATCGACGATCTCATGCATGATATCATGGTCAAGCCGTTGCCTCCGGGGTGCCGATTAACTGCATTGTACGACTGCTGCCATTCGGGCACGGCGTTAGACTTGCCATTCGTGTACTCGACCAAGGGAGTGGTGAAGGAGCCCAACTTGTGGAAGGATGCCGGCAGCGGGGCATTGAAGGCGCTTCTCAACTACGAGACCGGCAACCTCTCTGGCGCCATTTCTTCGCTCTCTGGTATCTACAAAAAGGTTTCGAACAATAACTCCTCCAACCGAGACGCTATTATCCAGTCAAAAATGTCTCCCGCAGATGTAGTTTCCATCTCCGGATGTAAGGATGAGCAGACGTCTGCGGATGCTGTGGAGGCCGGCCAAAACACGGGAGCCATGAGCTATGCGTTCATCAGTGTGTTGGCCAGGAACCAGAACCAGTCGTACTTATCGCTTTTGAACGAGATGCGGGCAGAGCTTCTGGCAAAGTATTCCCAGAAGCCACAGTTGAGTGCATCTCATCCTCAGGATATGAACTTGAGCTTTATTATGTAAGGAGTGCAGTTCGGAGTTGCAAGGGGAAGAATAAGCAGAAGTAATGAATCATGTTAGAATGTACTATGGTGTTGTAAATCTAGATTATGATTCTTAATGAACTGGCCATCCATTCGGTCTTATGATGGTCAAATTTGCCATACCAGGTGGCCTTGCCCTTCTTGCTCCTATGCAAACTAGATAAACACCTTAATTCTCTTCCAAACAATGTTATACATATAGTATCTACGGACTTATGACATTGCTACCAGCATGAATAGAAATCGAAGGGATACTTTGAAAGAAAAGACGGAATTTCTAGAAAGAAAATCCTTCTTTTCAATTCCGACCTACAGCCTTTTCTAGGTCATTGCGATTATCGTTTCAGCCCCAAATGAAAAATTCTTGGACCCAGCTCTTATGACCCACAGACAGAACACAACTCCAAAACTATCAGAAATATACCCAGTATCACCTAATCAATTGCTCTACCCTAGAATATCTATACTTGAAGAATTCCCATCCTTTCCTGTTCCCACTGCTAGTCTTCAACCCCAGCTTCTTACTACGCAGGCCTATATACACATATCTGTCATTCTTCCTGAGCGCAAGCCAGATTCCACCCACCATGGCAGAAAACTTCTCCCGTCACCTCTCCACTCGATGGGTCAAGTCCAAATCTCAATCTTACGACTCCTGGGGCGACCAGTATGACGATTACGGATACGACTACGATGCTCCGTTAGAGGAGGTTGAAGAACATTCTCCACAAACACCAACTCCCCAGGGCGAGGCAGCACCATCACTGGTACCTGCTGCAACGCCGGTGAAGTCCACAAGCACTACTACAGCATCGCCGTTGGTGCTCACCATCGACAGGATGAGACAGTCTTCGAATAGTCTGGATGAGGACTCCGGCGACGAAAATACCCAGTCGGGGTACGTAACAGCCGGCTTCCCCGAGGAACGCGTCGACACAAGGCAGGATAAGACACATGACAGTAGCCAGAACAGCTACAATCACTCCTACGATGAAAACTACCACAATGAACGCGATGGTAATGACATCCTATATTCTGGAAGGAATGATCCCGGCAACAGCGAGTATGTTGATGTCTATGCGGACGCAGATTCTGCTCAAGTGTATGATCAAGAAGAAAATGAGACCGCTATGTCGGCTCAGCCAACGAGCAATGTTGCGGAAAGTCACCAGCGGCCTCCACCTATTAACTTAGCCCCAATCAGTACCCAGGGCCTAAAGGACGACTCGGACTTTTTCCCGCCAACTCCCACTTTCTCTTTGAAGCCCGTGCAGCCTTTTACGCCCGAAACCCCACATTCAGACCGCAGCTACATGTCCGATACAGACTCCATTCAGCGAGAGCCCGACACCTTGCATTTGGCGTATGGCAGCTTGAACGAGATCAGAGAGGAGCTGCCCATTCACGAGACAAATGCCCCATCTCCAGGAGATGCTCCGGAGGAGTTGATTTTGACCATCGACAGAATGAATCTCAATTCTAGTGATGACTCCAGTTTCGATGATGACCACTATAATCACAATGAGGCGGTGGTAGACCTCAACGAGACGGATGTTGCTTCATATGGGGGGATAGTGGATGCTGAACACGCAAAGGCTAGAATCGTTGACTCTTCTGATGACGACGACGAATGGGGATACCACAGTGAGCACAGCAGCAATGACGAGCTGGTGGATGGATTGAGACCAGCAGAAAGGCTGAAATCGCATGACTCTTTAACTTTGCACCCGGTGAAAGCCGATGCGTTGGACTCCCTAATCGATGACTTGCTGAAAATGGAGCGTCTGTCCACTGGTTACCTGCGTCAACCGTCAGAAAGCGATTTTGAAGATGAAAGAGCGTTTACTGATGCCTCTCATACAATTCTGGAAGTTGAGGTTACCGCTGTTGATGCTTTACCCGAAGAGTTACCCTCATTAAGCTCTATTCATGATCTCTCATTGCCTGACTTTGAGCACCACCAAACAGAACCTGAATCGCCTATTGAGAGGGATATATTGCCCCCTGAGTTCCAGAAGAAGCATGAAACTTTCTTATCAAATGTGCTGAGTCGTTCTCCATCTGTGAGAAAGGCGCCCCCTCCAGTACCCAAGCTGCCTCTACTACAACCTTCAAAGGCTATAGAGAGCGATTCCAAGCTGGTGAAGCTGGTTTCAAGTTCCAGACTTGATGTCGAATCCAGATTAGAGCCAGTCATCTCTTCTGGATCGTTGTCGACCGGCAACTCGGCCTATGAGGTTCCCAGTGCTCCATTGCCTCCGCCTCCAGCAATCCCAGAACCTACTGGTTTGGATAGAAGGATCTCCACTGCATCGGCACAAACATTCAACTTGGGTTCCTGGACCCCAAACACCAATATGTACCGTGACCAGTTTGTGAGTCAAAACGATGCCGAATCGCAAATGAATGTCAGCATCTTCAACGGCAATGAATCGAATTATAACAAATTCACAGGCATGCGGCCGCCTTCGGGGTATGCTGAGTCGTTTTCAAACTCAAGCTTGGTTTCTGTTCCGGAGACTATTGATGCGCCATTGCCTGCAATTGATGAAGATGGCCTTGATGAGGAGCAACTACAAGATACAACTTCGAAGTCGTTCAGTCAAACTGATATTGACACAGTTCCCACGAATACTGCGTCTGTTTTCAATGAACACAACTATGATAGCCCCAAATTCAAGGAATCGACTACTCCAGGAGTCTCTCTTGATGACCTTCCATCCAATGAATTGACGATTTCAAAATCTATGTTAGACTCCGATGCGCAACCAACGGAATCCACACGCAAAGTGAGTGAAGTGTCATCAACAGCTAGTCTGAAGTCTCCATCAATACAGAAGTATCCAGTTTTCAATTGGAAACGGATAATGGCCACGTCTCAACCTGTGGATCGTTTAAACTTGTTGAGAAAGGCTCAGGAAGATGAAATAAACTACGATACCGGATTGAACTACTGGCTTCAAGAGATCTTGAAGAGTGCTGAGACCTCTCCCCATATCCAAATTGGCAAGATTGCCACTCAAGCTTACCAAAATGCTCAGCACAGCGACATTAGAAGGCACACATCGATCAGAAGCAAGGTGTCGCTGGTCAAAGATAAAATGGAAACGGGTCATTTTGCATCGAATTTAGGAAGGAAATTCTTGAGCCGTGGTAAGAAGCTTATGAAGCCCGGCTCAGATTAGTATTTATTGAGTCAGTGTTTTGGCTAGTTAGTAGTCAATGAATGTGCTATATTGTAATCTAAAGTTGGGCCTGCGACTGCTTGATCAAAAAATCCGAAAATAGTGTTCCATACTCTTGATCAATCATATCAGGGTTCATCAAAAGCGGAGGACCTCCAAAGATGTCGAAATTATCGAATGGCACCAATTCTCCCGAACCTAGTTGATCGTCGTTCTTCATTCTAGGAAAGTCTGTCTCCTGAATATAAGAGTTTGAAGGGCTCTCTGGAACATGTAGTTCGACGTGATTATCTACAACATTCGTCTGGACATGAAACAACTGTTCTAGCTGGTTCCGAACAAGTCCGAGGGCTTTCTGGGCCAAGAGCCAGGTTTTGGAGCATTGAAGCAACGCAGTCAAGAAGAATTCAAGCTTCTGCTTGCACTCTCTGTCAACAGGTCTATTGACATTGGAAATAAGTAGGATTGACACCGAGAGAATACAGCAGTACACGATAAGGATAGACAGACGGCCAAGGCCATGGATTGATTGGAAGCGAGCGACTCCAACTTGAATATCATCAATAACTTCCATACAAATCGAAAGCGATGGAGCTTCCATTTCCGATGCTTTCTCGGTGTTTGCGGCATCTAGGAAGGGTCGGTTCAAGCAGAGAATGAAAATGTAATAGAAATAGCGGATGAACATTTTGGTAGGGTTGTGACCATACATTCGTAGCGAGTCTCTGCTCCATTGCAACTCCTCGGGGAGATTTTCCCTCCACATGATGATGGTTTGGTTGTAGTGTTGAACCTTTTTAACCCTTTCCGATAAGTTAAACGTTTCATCTCCTCCTTTTGTAAAGATGTCATTGAGGATATCCGAGCAGAGGGTTAGAAGTCGAACGAGTTGCTTGAGTGGAGCAGAAATGTCGATGATTGTCTTTTTGTCATTTGGATCCGCTCCGGGACTCAAATATGTGTAATCTGTGATCCAGTCCAAGTCCGGCAAGGTCTGGGTCTCTGGTACAGTAGAATCACCATGTTTCAAGATGGACGGACGTCCTAGCACCAAGCTAATGAAGTGATCAGCAAAGTAGCAGCCCCAATAGATTCTGTAACGGATCGCTTTGCTCAATTCACTGAGAGTTCCACTCGACTTCAAGAACCAGATTTTCGGGTCAAGCTGGAACCCCAAGTCGAAGCCCATACGCATTCCACAGCCAGAGAGCATCCACCCCGACGTGTTGTTGCCGTTGCTAATGTCGAAGAGCGCAAGAAGCAAAAATGCTTGCATGGTGGAGATTTCTGCCTTGTCCATTCTCCTGAGCACTAGAGCCCTGGCATTAGAGTAATATTGCATGGATTTCTCCAATAGAAGAGGATCCGATGACATTCTGGAGCCCAAGGCACAGATAGCCAATACCAATTCTGTCGAGCAGTAAGTGGGCTGGGCGATTGGAGTGAAAAACTCAATGAGAAAGGCCTCACGCACAACAAACGAGTAGAGGTCCGGATACTGCCACCGAAAGAAGAGTTTTATAGCCTGTAGAACATGCGGGTCCTTCTGAAGACGCTCCATCTCCTCGAAATGTGTTTCGTTCCGCACTCCATCGACCAAATGGTGCTCAAACACACTGGTGGGTCCGTAAACGGACAAGTTCTGGCTGTTCCGAGGACTTTCATGAATATTGTTCTGCGAAACACCTCGCATATTCAATCTCAGTTCATCGACCACCACAGCGTCCGTTGGAGACCCAAAACTCGATGTCGACAGAATACTTCCTCCATCTACGAGAGTACGGACAGAATGAAGGATATTCTCCAACGCCGCCACTCTGGACTGAAGCTTCTCCGTGTAGTCGTTTTTGTACCGTTCTTTCCGCTTGTCGCTGGTGCTCCGAACACATTCCACGCCTTCTTTCACGCATGGAGCACAAGGCAGGTTATCGTCGCATTTGGATTTCTTTGATCGACATCGATGGCACGAAAGTGTCTTGATCCGCTTAGGTTTGGGTGTTCCGTCTGACCTCAAACCATCTTCGATGTTGCTGGTAGCGACCGTGGACATGGACGGTTTCACCAGTGAATTAGACTGGAACGATTCCTAAGCTGGTGGATCTGAATCATAAGTGATTAGTATGCATAGTGCGTGCTTATCTACACAACATCTAACGGCTGCCAAATGAGGTTGAAATTTACAGTGGACATTGGGGCTTGAGGGTATTTTAGTGATTGGATTTAAAATGGGTGAATGGGATCTGTAACTACGTGCACAATGTGGTACAATTCATGATTTGGCTCAGAGCTAGGATTCGCACCCAATAATCTGAATGGAAATGTACTTGGAAAAGGGGAGAATATTGGAGGTATTAGGGGGAGAATGGCTTGTTTGAAATGCTCTGGATCGTACTGATCTTTTACTAGGTTGCTCCGTAACAGTACAACATTCTGGCATGACCTTCAAAAAAGAGTAGAAAAGGCTTTGCACTCGTGAAATGTAACTACAAATGAAGAACTATTCCTTGTCTTTGGCGCTGATCATCAAATTCCTTCGGATCTCCAACTCGGACTCATGGAAGCCAGGACTCATCATCCAGAATTAACTGGGACATTTCAAGGTCTTCATTTCCAGCTTGAAAATAGCCAGACAAGATTCTGTTTTGGACGTCAATGCTCGATCCCCAAATTGGTAATGTAGGATTCTATGCTGTCAACCTTTTTCAACTGCTTCTTTTCAAAAGTGTAGATCTCCTTTGCAACCTTCGATACAAAGAACTGATCGTGGGACGCAACGACAATAGCACCTTCGTAATTGTTGATCAACTCGACTAATGACTCCACCGAAAGCATATCCAAGTGGTTAGTGGGCTCGTCCAAAATGAGCAAGTGCGGAGACAGCTCAAAGAAGTTGAGAGCCAACTTGGTTCTGGCCATTTCTCCTCCACTGAGCATCCTCAAAGGCTTGATGGCAGTGTTTCCTTTCACCCCAAACTTCCCAAGACAGTTTCTGTATTGTGCCTCCTTTCTGTCTGGATACATCGCCATCATTATCGCCAAGGGAGTGACATCTTCTTCGTATTTCTTGAGGAAAGTCTCGGCATTGAATTGCTCAAAAATTCCGATGGTTGGATTACCAGGGCGTTCGATAGTGCCAACAGTTGGGAGTATTTCATTGGTTAGTAGCTTGCAGAACGTCGACTTTCCAGTTCCATTGGCTCCCACTATGGCGATTCGGGCACGTTGGCCGACGCTGAAGTTGACACGGCCGAAAATGACATTCTGGTCATACTTGAACCCCACATTGTTCATCACCAAAATATCACCAGCATACCGCAACTTGTATGGTGGTTCAACTTTCCAATTGTCTGGAACTAGCTCTTTTTCCACCACGATGTCGTCTCGGATATCGGTGTAATACCCAGCACGGTCCCTATTCAACTTGAACCTGTGGCCCTTCTCGTTGACATCCATTCCCAACCTGTCGAGCTTCTTCTTCTTTGACACCATATTCTGGACCTTTTTGTCGTCGCCACTCTTTCTGGCGTTGGCCAATGCTTTTTCCACACTCAGGGTAATTGCTTCCTTCTTCTTTTCCACTGCTTCGGCCTTCGACGCAAGGTGTGCTTGCTTTTCTGCGTGGTCGGCCACGTACTCATCGTAATTTCCCGAATAGTATTCAAGTTTGTTGTTCTTGACGATAATGATCTCTTCCGCAACAGCATTGAGAAAGGCCCGGTTATGTGATACCGTGACCAACGTTACACCCTCCAACTTCGAGAGATAGCGCTGAAGCCATAGAACGGTGGGCAAATCCAAATGGTTTGTAGGCTCGTCTAAGAGCAAGATATTGGGTTTAATTAGCAACGCTGCGGCCAAAGAGGCCCGGATTCTCCATCCTCCAGAAAGAGTGGAAGCAGGGCCATTCTGCATGGCTTGAGAAAACCCCAACCCAGATAGAATTTTTATAGCTTTGGCCTTGAGCACTTCTTCACTCTCATAAACAGCAAGCTTTTCAGTGACCTCAGCTAGCATTTCCTGAATTTCCGTGGCATCTTCTTCTCGGAGGCTTGAATTGTCAATTGTCAAGTTCTCCATTTCCTCCAACAATCTTTCCTGTTCAACAAGTTCTTTCCTGGCCCGGAACCCTCTAGCACCGGACCTCTCCGCTGCTATCTTCTGAGCACTTCGCAATTGCTCATGTCGTTCTATGAGTTCTATAGAGTGGATAGCATTGCGAATGATGAGTCTATCACCAGACTCAATTGCTCTGTCTAAAATCGACTGCTGCTTCAAGAGGTTGACTCTCCCTCCATCGGATCCCATCACCAACTCCAATACAGAGACACCATCTTTCTCGATGCCGATTTGCTCCACGTATAAGGTTCGTAGATTTGACGCAATACCGGGTATTTTCTTGTAGCCGATACACTTTAGCAAGGTGGTTTTCCCGCATCCATTGGGGCCAATGACGCCGTACTTCACACCTTCAAATAGTTTAAGGTCTGAATCCACCAATAAATCCTTAAGTCCGGCGGTGATGTTCACGGTCTTCAAGTCGATATCATTGGATAATGTAGTCAAAGTTTCCTTGTGGAACCTTGAGACCTGCGATGTGGCCACTATCTGGTCCTCTTCCTTATCATCTGATTTACCCTTCTTCAATTTGCGAGGCATCTTTTCCAAATGTTCCCCAAATGTCGCACAAAAATTGATAGTTTGACTCAATCCAGTAATCTCTTACAGGCACAATTTGTATTATGAAATCAACTGGGTAGGATTAGCTGAGATTTCTGAAATTAACTACCTTCAAAAAATTATTATGACTTTGGTGGACAACTTTGATACGCAAGCATATAAACCCTCGTTGTTAGAGTGTGTACAACATGCATATTCTGGGGAATTGGTGTGCAGAATGACTTCAATCTGGCATCATCATGAGTCATTTCGATGAATTGGGAATGAGGAAGTTCTAATTAATTGGTGCGACAATAATAGAAAATGGAACAAGCACCGCAGACCGAAAGTCTTGTTTGACATGGTGGTCACCGCTTGAACGTCAAGTTGCGTATATTGGCACTGTTGCGCCTCCTAGTCATTCTCAGCCATTATGATTAAGATGGGCAAAGGCCCTGATTCATCACTCGGATAACTTGATCTAGCTGTGGGTATCGCTTTTCGTAGGGTTTGAGTGGGTCTTTTTATCGGAATCATCCCCAGTGCACTGGTTGTTGGCATGTAATTGAAGAGACTCCAATGCATAGTCATACGGGAGTCGAAAAATGGTTTCGCAGCCATGGGTGCAAGAGAATAAGCTAAAGAATCGCAGTGAGATAAGGCAAAATGATGGGAAATTTGTTAAAACATGCAGCATTCATCAATTTGTACTTCTATACTATAGCACCAAGGATCAGCCCTTGCTGATAATAGAGGCCCACTCCTCAGGGGAAACCTCCATCTCCGTGTATGTCTTGGCCAAGTAAGCCTCAATCAGCTTCAATTGCTCGATGGTACCTGCCTTGTCAAACTTTTCGGTTTCCTCGACAGTCTTCTTCAACATATCAAGTCTATCCTTAAGGATGTCCATTCTGTAGCTGATCCAATTAGGATACATCTCGTTGTACTTTGAGGAGTAGTTAATCTCAGGCTTCACAGTGGACAAAACGGAGTCGTCAATCACCATAGGGTCCTTGGCTCGGTAGGAAGTAACCATGGTGAGTCTTTCGGAAGATCCACGGGGCTTGGAGGCCAAGTGCTGGACCAAATGTCCCTGCAAAATGGCAGCGTAACCCTTACGGGGACCAGGAACACAGGCAATCTCGCCGTTTCCCATACGGAGGAAAGTTTCACCTCCAATCATATGTGTGGTATCGGACATCATGAGCACACACACAAATGGTGGAGAGTCATAGTGCCAGCCCACAACCGCTGGCATGGCGTCGCCTCCTTTGGTCTTGAGAGCCATCTCACTCTCGTGGTCAACACGTTCCTGCTGGGCTTTCTCGGGCGACGAAATGTTGATGTTCACGTTGGCAATTTCGATATCCATCACAATCTTCAATTCCACCCCCGATACGGTAGAAACCAACTCCATGGTCTTGGGGTGGTTCCAGGCATCGTTAGTAAACTGGTTCAGGACCTTTCCCTTCTGCTTGACCCACCCTCTGACACTGCAATCTACACCAGTTTTGTCGTACACGGTAGTAGAGTTGAAGATAACACGACTATGTTCAAGAATGTTGTTCTTTTCGAAGAGTTCGAGTCTCATGAGATCGATGGCCTCGTCAGTGAACAACGGGAATGGGTCCGACACAGCGATAGGACTGATCTGTTTCTTGTTGGAGAGTCCCAACTCCTCCATTGTCAATCTTCTGGTGTTCTCGAAGTTGTGAGCCTCCACAGGACCACCGGCAAGCACTCTCAAGTGTCTCTCGGGGTCAAACTTATAGTTGGAGACATCGCCGTACTTCTCCTTGAGTGCAAGATAATCAGGCTCCAAGGCTTGCTTGTAAACCTCCTCCAGGATGCATTTTCGAAGGTTTCCTGCCTCAATGTCGGCCAATAACTCTGCTGATGCCATTTGTAGCTTCGAATAAATGTGAATGATAGAGTTGAATACCAAGATGAGGGGATTTTCGTTGGCTCAGCCCTCCATTTATAGGGCGTGGAGAATGCGCGGCTCTTATCTTGACGGATTTCGCAACCGTTCTGGTTTGCATCCCTACACCATGTCATGCCAATTTGGGTTACACTATCCAGGTGCGCATAATTCCTAGAAAGGTATGTCGAAATCATGCATTTTCATGGGGTAAACATGGAATACTGGGGTCCAATAACCGCGATTATCTAGGTTTCGGGTTCAATCTATTGTAATAAATTGTTAAGAGCATCCGAAGTTTTCATTCCAGGCAGTCTTTTAGGGGTTCCTTAAGTAGTGTTACAATATCCTAGGCATCACGAAGTGGTGATAACGAGACAGCATGAGATTGAACTGCATCGGGAGGCTGGGGTGCATCAGGTGATGTCCAACACGGATCTGGGCGGTCAATCACTGACATGCGCATAGACTAATGTTAGAGAAAGAGTAAGAGAACATTAAAAACATAAGCAAAATTTAGCAACAATCAGGCGGACGGAAATCAGGATGAAAATGTATCAAAAATTACTATTTGAATCATATCTGGCCGCCTGGACCAACTAGACCGGTGAGCAAGAATATTTCCTGTTTGTTCGTAGCCCGGTTGCGACTATGTGCATCTAAGATCTATCAGTTTTAAAGGTGCCACTGTAATTGATTGAACACCAATCCGTATTTTGTTCTCTAATGTTCCTTTCACTTACACTACTAGACTATATGAGTTACCCGTTTCCAGCTTCATACGACTGCCCGGTTCCCGCCTCACAATTATTCTTCATTGTCGGCTTCTTGGTGACAACATCAGACCCTTCTAGTTGTTCGTCTTCGGCTAAAAGCTGCCCGTGGTCAGGGCCACTGTCTTCTTCCCTGGCTGCTTATAGGGCCTATTTCTATACTTTTGTAATAATAAATACGACCTTTGGTCACGTACCTAGTAGTCAAACTATTACATATGGTTGAATATATGGTGATGCAGTATGCAATATTCTTGCATACCAACATCTCTCTCCACATAATCGTAATGTTAAGTTAGTCCTGGTATGTAGGACTTCGATTATGAAATCTCGTAACCATGTCTTGTCAAAGTATTGTATTTCCTAACAACTGATCATTACTGTTGGGTAGCACACATACAAAACATATCTGGTATAATCAAACCCCCTCTCCCAACTAAAGTTCCCGACATGTTCCCCTCAACTATGTCAATTCAGGTTCAAGAACCACTCATCTAATAAATTATATGCATTCTTGCTATTTCTGGTCATCACAACCGAAGGTTAATCTATAAATATTTCATCTGCGATTACCATTAATACATTATCTATTCATAAAAGAAACAGAGATTAACAACTTCCCCTCAAGCTCTGCCATCCGTTTTCTTTCATTCTGGCCCAGCCTTCCAAGAAGTCAAAAGGTAATCTATAATTATATCGCCTTAGCAATGTTTAAGAGTACTTCCCTGCCGCTTTCTGACCGTTGGTTATTTCACATAGGTAATTTTGCTTTGACGGATATCAATGCCATATTCCTCGGAGTTCCCGGCCGATTCGGGCAAAAACTCGAAGTATGTGTTCCTCACCTTGGCGGTCACCATGTTGCTCCCCGCAATCCACGGGCTCCTCTTCTTGTGGATCCCATGGTTTCTTCGATCCTGTCGTAATGCAGCTTCATTGAAGTACAAGGGCTATTTCACCTTCGTCAAGTACTTTGACACATTCACCAGGGTATTTAAAGTCAAGATTTTGCGCACGACATATTATTTTCAGCCCAGCTTGTTAGTGGTTATGGCAATTCACTTGGCTTTGACCGGCTTGTTCCTGATTGCTGAGATCACAAACTCGGACCCCATGTCAAAACTCGTGATTGTGTCGATGAGAGTTGGAAGAATCTCCATCGGATCAGTCGTCATGATTCTCATGTTCGTGTGCAAGAGCACCTTCGTTTCTGCATTCAGCGGTTTGACATTGGACAAGGCAATCTTTTTCCATAAATGGTTGGGCCGTTTCATGTTTATCACCGCCACCATCCACACAGTTTTTGCAATAGTATATTATCGGGATGTGTATGATTACAGAATGAACACAACTGCCCCTCAAATCTTTGGCTATATCGCATTGGCATGCTTGGCATTCAACATTTTGTGGATCAAGGTGATCAGAAAATTTGCCTTTGACTTGTTCTTACTACAGCACCGAATCGTCAATTATATCATGCTATTTACTGTAATAATGCACAACAGCGGCAATGCTGCTGCCGTAATCATCAGTGTCATTATATTTGTCCTGGACTATATCATCAGCAAATGTTTGAGCATTCTACACAAGAGAAGGGGCCCCACGAAGGGAAATTCCGAGTTCGAGGTCTTGGACAGCACCACAATCAGAGTGTCTATTCCGATCATGATTAATAACTCTGACTACCACAGGTGGTGGTGGTGCTTTGTTCCCAATTACAGCAATTGGAGACCTGGTCAACACGTCTTCTTGAATGTGTTCAAAGTCTCCTGGTTGCAGTACCATCCTTTCACGATTGCCAGTTTGCCAGACTCGGGCAAGATTGTGCTTGTCATCAAGGTCCATAAGGGCTTCACCAAAAAGTTGAAGGTGATGTTGCAGAATCTCTTGCATGAGGAGGAAGAAGAGGCAGCAATGGAGGGGTCAAGTGAGTTGGTATCGCCGCACGCGGCCCATTCATCTTGTCCATCTATAGAAACTGATAATTTCGTATTCTTTGGAAGCGAAAACTCAATCAGGAACAAGGAGCACAGCGAAACTGAATCTGCGGTCCAGGAATTTCGGGATATTATCTACTCGTTTGAGGCGCTGGAGATTTTCAAGTTCAAGGCAGAATTTTACGGCCCCTACGGAGGAGTCTTTCAACCCTTGACGAGGTTCGACTCTGTGGTTCTCTTTAGTGCCGGCTCGGGAGCCTCCTTCGCACTTCCCGTAGCCTTGGACTTGTTGAAGACCATCAGGGCCAGAGAGGAAGAAGACGATTATTTGTACCGTCCGAAAAATACCTCTGTCAACATTGTCATGGCTATGAAGAAGGTTGCAAATCTCCAGTGGTATGACCACTTGTGGGAAGAGCTCTTGCCATTCCTAAAATGTGGAAGGGTTCAACTTTCCGTACACATCACTCTGGAGATTCCAGACCCTCATGAGTTTCAGGGAGAGGTAAACGAAGAAGAGAAATGTGGGGCCGATGATACCGAGAGGACTTTTGAGTATTTTTCTGGCAGTCATAGTAATCATTATCAGGGTTCCTTCACCTCAGCTTTCACTACCACCAGTATTCTCACTGGTTTGTCCATCACCTACGCCCGCCCAAGATTTGCTACAATTATTGGTGACGCTGTGAGACTGGAGTGTAGCAAAGAGAACAGAAAATCGTTTGCTTGTCTAGGCTGTGGCCCAGGCAAATTCAATGGGGAAATCAAGAAATCTTGTGATGATAACAGATGGGTTCAGGGAGCTCCAGATATTTATTGCTACACTGAGTCGTTTGGTTGAATCGATTCATTAGGTAATGAGGCTACACTAGTCTCTATATTAAGAGAATCTCAATTCATCGTATCTTCCCTTCTTATCTCACGATTATGTTCCTTGATTATTATCTCAACAATGGCCTATGCAGTTAGGGTGTAGTTAAGATCTACATTCAACCGAACTCGGCTGTATTTCCTAGAAGTGCAAATTCAGTACCTTGATCAACTAAATTTGTTTAGATGCCCTATATCGAGAGCCTTCCCCATTAAGTAATACACCAAGAACAACCAACCACTTCAGATCGCAATTCCGTTGCAGTCAGACCTAGTGTGACATCCTTGAAAGCAACATAGATAATACTCCATTGGGCAATTACCGAGCATTGTTACCTAGCTCAAGTCACGAAGCTCTCTATTTAGCTTTCCACAACAAGCACGCATGCAGATTTCCCGTGAACTCATAGCATAGATATGATATTAATAAACATAAAAAACGAATGTGATAATAAGCTCTAAGTCTTTTGTTAGATTAGAATGATATCTGTGCCTATAATTGCATCAGAATGCTAGTTCAGGGAATCGATCACATTCGAAAGCATGCAAGAATCGGACGCACATCATGCGAGTACTTCTATATGTAGGCCAATGTTTGTCACCTGGATATTCGCGTCGATCAAGAGAATTGTCTTCAAGCAGTATTCACTAGTGAAGCTATCAAACCTCATGTTAGCCAAGTACCATGCAATCGCTATAATACCTATTGTAGCGGTCTTGTCTCTCGTTGTTGGGATAAGTGGGCAGCATGTTTCACTACACAATTAACCGTGGGACAAGGATCTCTATTTTTGACTTTAGCTGTCGCAAATAGGGCAGAAGCGTTTGCAAAACTTCATGAGAGGTGCTATATACATAGCGGCGGGTATTTATGTTGTTCGGAAGGACAAAGATGTAGTCCTAGAATATCAGGCCCGCCCAAATCTTACACAGGCCGAAGGACCAAGCGAACGACCAATGGGAGTGAGCTTATTCCTACAAAGCTCTGAATATGCCACAAATGAGGTAGTTGGCGTGCTAAAGAACGGCATAGTACATCGTCGACTCATTAGAGGGATACAATTTAAAGGAATAGTAGTCCCATACCAAAAAGGTAGAGAGAGAAAGATAAGGGGAACGTGGATTCTTAAGTATAGGACATAGACTCAGAAACCCTTACCAGATATAAAATCCTACATCAGATGACTGAACAAAGTTGGTATATCTCTGAACTTATTCACGTGGACACTAAAATTCAACAATCTTAGTCATTTCACTACGTCAGCCAGTGCCCCAAACCGTGATTTCACACCACAGTCTGAGTAAGCATTCCAAATCCGGCACACAGCTATTCCTCTTAGTAAATGTCTAACAATACGTAGCTGCATGCACTCCGGTTGCAAAGGTGGTTTGTAAGCCACTGGTTATATATCACGGCCACACCGCAACTTACAATCTACATCATTCAAATCCTCCTCTATCTCGTACATCACAACACAACAATGTCTAAGACTTCTATTGCTGTTTTCGGCCTCAACGGTACCTTGGGTAAGCCAACCTTGGAAGCACTTAAGAGTGCCGCATTTGCTGATAAGTTTCAGTTCCCAGTTTTGGCTGTCACTCGTGACCCATCCAAGTACACTTCTGATGAGTACGTCAAATACATCGCCGGTGACTACATCGGAGGTAAGGATGCTTTGGTCAAGCAATTGACTGGTGTGGATGTTATTGTGGAGTTGCTCAGTCCAGAACCAACCTTGTTTTCTGCAATTGAAGAAATTGTTGCCGAGGTGAAGCCCAAGGTTTACATTCCTTCTCAGTTTGGCTGTGATTTGGATGATGCCGGTAAGGTTTTGCCCGGCTTCTTGCAGATCAAGTCTGACCACTCTGCTGCCCTCAGAAAATCTGGTGTTAAGGTCGTGGATATTTTCACTGGTTTCTTCGCTGAAGGTCTTTGGTTGTACGAGATTGTTGGCCATGCTGGAATTGATACCGAAGCAAATACTGTCACATACTTTGGTTCTCCAGATAGCAAGTTTGCATACTCTAGTCTTGAAGATGTTGGAAGAGTTATTGCCTCTGTCGCCTCCAAACCTGCTGATGAGCTTCCTGACACCGTCAGAGTTCAGTCTGGTGAAGTCTCCTTTGCTGAAGTTGCTAAAAGGTACGAGGAATCCCACGATGTGAAGTTGGAAGCAATCACTGTATCTGATGCTGATGCTGCTGCTGAAGCTGCCAATGTGTGGGCCCAAGGTTTTGACCCATCCAAGTTCCTCTACTACTTGCAAGTGGTAGCTGCTGCTGGTGTTGACAAGGGAGTTTCCTTCTCCAAGGTCGACAGAGAGTTGGTCAATCCTAGTGAGAGCTTGTGGAAGTGGGCCAAGTATTAGTTAATTGGAAAATGCACAAATGGTAATGTTAACTGATCTGTATTTGGTGGACTAAATCCGCTTGATTTCGACCAGTTCTTTAATTGAATCAAGATTGTGCTCTCCAGCTTGGTAAGACACAAAACGCTAATCATATTGTGAACCTCATTTTTCTTCTTTTGCCAAACACCAAATTTATAGTCTGTCAATCTCCATAGTTCTTCTATTCCGTGGATTTTTCCAATCATGGTGGTCGTTAGCTTGATTTCTCGAGACCTCCATCGAATTTTTGGCCGAGGCTCGCCTTATGCTCAAGGAAAAGGGATTGGAAAATAAATCTACATTGATGGTGGAGTCCGTCGAAGTTGCGATATTATCAAGGGGTTGTGCTTGGGTGCAAAAGGTGTTGTTTGGGCAGACCTATGTTGTATGCTATGGCAGAATACGGCGAGGAGGCAACGGTGCATGCTTTCCAGATCTTGAAGAATGAGGTACTGAACAACGCTTGGGGATCGGAGAATCGATGAGTTGGAGAGAATTTCATTGACTCTTCCAACTTGAAGTTTTGCAATCCAACCATCAAAAACAAACGCTACCAAGAAACTTATCAGCAAATGGTCCCCCTGACTGAATTGACGGTTAGGATAGTTACAAGCTACAGCAATTCATGGCCTTTGATTGAGGACGCATGAGACTGTGAGGGTAAAGTATATTTTACGTAGAGTTTGGCCATGGGGATGTTGAAGCGAACCTTGGCCACGATTAATATGGGTTCACGCTTATGAATGCGCATATATTCGAAACCACCCCTGGGTTTCTCGAAATTGCTGGATAATGTGTTAAGGTGGGTGCAGTAATCCATCGAAATCAAAATGCTACAATGTGGGGTGGAGTGAGAGTGCATGTGCATTGGGAGACGGGCGGCTGGTAAAACTCCCAGTGGTGAAAACCTGAAGAAATGTCGGCCTACAGAATTTCTACTAGTATTGACCGTATCGTTGGGTAATTCGGACTTTGGAGCGGAATTGTTTTATTGTAGTCCATCTAGTTCCAAATTTTCAAGAAAAATAAATTGGAAGAAGGCACTAACGAGAGAATATAGAAATCGTGAGTTTGTAAATGAGCAATCGATACGTTCCCATTGGCGGGTCACCAGGGTGGGATCATAAGAAAAACAATGCGGCCTATAATGGCGCGTTGTTTCAGGTCTCTCTGTTTTGCCGATGTACATTGAGCGTCATGCACGATCCCTTTTGCATTTATTGCGTATTTGGAAGTGGAGTCGCTGGGAGATGCAGTTCAGCTCTGTGAGAAATGTTCGAAGGTTAGCACCAATATGTGCAGTTATTACAGTGGTTGATGGCCATAATACAAGACGACCGCGCCTACACTGACTGGTAGGAAGGAGAATTTCAGCAGAATAATTTAAGAAAACATTGGAACACTTCAACTGCACTTACGCACAAATCTGTTACATGTTCCTCGTTGAGTAAGGAGACTTTGAGTCCACAGGTCAGGCGAGAATGAATTTCGGCAGAGGACGCAAGGGTATAGTTAAGTCAACAACTCGAGGATTCCGTATCTAGAACCGAATGATGATTGGACAAGCCTATGACGGCAAACCTTATGGGAGACTGAGTAATAAAACTTTTAAATCTTGAGAGGGACTTATGAATATCCCAAAAGGAATATCCGAATTGGGTAGAAAAATTGGGTTATGTGCCCCAGGGAATAGAGCACGGCGAGGGTTTGGTATCTGTAAACCTTGCAGTGAACGCCTCATACATCAACATAATATTGGGGCGAGCACCGTAAAATAGAATCAGAGCTCATAATAAAGACTGTCTAAAAAATAGTGCTATGCATGCTGAGATCTACTTTTTGAGATGACTGCACGAGGGAATTTGCATGGACCATTTCTGATAAACTTATTGTGAATGATACCCATGGATTGAGTTTCAGGATATATAATATTATGAGATTAGATGTTTGCCGTACTGATCCGTAGATACTATGCATTGAATAAGATTACATCTAATGGATGCTCCGAAAGGGCCATCAAAAAACTAAAATTATGAATAAGGATAATTTTGAGCTTAGATAATTTTGAGCTTGAATTAATTCAACGTAGAGGAGGTGAATGAGTATATTGGAGGTGCTTTGATTGGCTTAGTTCTTGATTTTTGGGTAAGATGGTTGCATTTCACTTTGAATAGCAACATGATTGTGGATCATTATTGGCGATGAGACACAGGAGTGATACGACTTAGGAACTTTATAGCAAATAATTCATTGACAATTTTCAGAAAATAGGTGGGAAATGTATGAACTTAGGCTGCTTAAGATTCCCTTTTATTTCTGCTTGGGTCAGTTTGACTCATTGTCCAACTCTCTTCATGGCCGAGCTCTCGGTCTTGTACACCAATTTGTGTCTTCAATCATTTTACATCAATTGATCAATTTCTCCCTGAAAAACTTTCAATATGCAGCTAAATTTGGAAGAATTGTAACCCTTTCAGGACACATTTGCCTGTTGAGTTCCAAACTAAGACTTAGAATATGCATTT
The DNA here is from genome assembly GCA_030557965.1 of Sungouiella middelhoveniana. NCBI lineage: Eukaryota > Fungi > Ascomycota > Pichiomycetes > Serinales > Metschnikowiaceae > Sungouiella > Sungouiella middelhoveniana. The sequence goes on along the minus strand of JANIJQ010000031.1, from coordinate 3,108 downwards.
GAATAATCCTCCCACATTACTAAATTCAGTCAGAATCATAGTTATGACATCTCCATGTGCAAGTTGCTTTGGCCCACATCACAGACACTTTTGATATAATATACTTGCAAACAAGCTGTCTGGAGTGATATTGGTTTTATTAAGAACCTTGCGATTGGACTGACTGTGATAGATTTGTGGACCATTCATATCATAAGGATTTCAAAAATAAGCAAGATTATTTACGAAGAGCATTCAATTCTTGGTTAATACATAGAAATTTTCTACTTTTCAAAGATTCCAATTACGAGTTTCAAATAGCAAGAATCATACTTCTTATCATTTGGACCTTCTATTTTCAGCGGAAAGCTCCCATTTAACCCAAAATAAAAGGGACAAAGGGCTTCGATTCTTTTGAATGCAATGTACCACTCTGATAACCCACAAAAATGGACATTTGCTGGAGAGAACTGTGCACTACAATCTTCTTTGCTTCAAATGTTCTTTCTAAGTTCTTCCATGAACCTCCTTAGATAATTACTACCGGTATGTTGAGTATCTGTAAAGGATCTCAGGAACTCTTCTAATAAATAGTTATCTAAGATGTCATCAAAGCCATACAATGACCTGAACTACATACCTTCAACTTCAAGCCCTCACCACTAACAATTCAATAATAAACTTTGGATGGAAACCAATCGGGAACCTTGTACGACTTTTACCTTTACGATTCCACATGTCCACTTGTGGCAGTTGAGGACTTGTCACTTTGGCCGTCATTGCAGGAGCGGTCTTAATCTTTGCCCGCAGTTGGGTATGCTTCGACATTATCCTCATCAGCCATCTGCTTTCATTCTCGCGGATTCCACCTGGATCATAGCCGTTCGATATCTACAGGGTCTATTTTGATAAATGAGACGTGAAATACGCATTCATTTTCTTGGCACAACGTCAGAATCGTCTTGGAAAGGTCGCTTTGCCGAACAATAAAATAATCTTCGGTCCCCCACAAGTACGCTTTTGTGGAGAATTACCGGGCAAGCCTTGCGTCTTTATTTTGTGTTACAATATTTTTTCGTGTATTGTTCTCGTCATGTTCTTACATTACAAAAGTAACAATTTTTACTTGAATTCTCATCTTCTGTGTCGGTGTTACAAGATGAAGTTAATCGTTGTAATTTATTTGACAGTAACTTTGAGGATCACCAGCATCCGCAAGTGAAAACTGCATCCAGGAGATGTGCAAGTAGTCGAATTTAGCAGACGTGCAGTATACGTACGCCTCACACAGAACTGCATTCGCTACCCACATATTATCTACGCAACATACGTTCAATCCCTATAAGTATGAGCTTGGGATTCTTCAGTACGGCAAGAAATTTCGATGTTACTTTTATGGTTACTTTTGATATTTGTCAGTGCAGCTAGCGCTGATACCATTTCCCACGATACTTACATCGTTGGTGGTGCGCACTATGCTTCGGACCTCACAGTGGACCAGGGTGCATATTTGGTCTATGACAACCTGAACGGAGATACGACAAACACATTTAATGGAGCTGTTACAATCAACGGTGGGTTGTTCATAATCAATACCGCAGTAAATTATGCGATGTATGTCAGCTTTTTTGGCGGGTTTTCCAATACGGGAGTAACGGTGCTCAATGCTGTTAATGAGTCTTTACCATCAAATTTTAACTTTCAAGGAGATTTCCTCAACGATGGAAGCGTCTTCATGGTTGCTAGTACCGGCGACCTGAGCTTTTTTGTGTGGGCCGGTTCGGTTGTCAACAACGGAATTGTCACATATCAGGGACCTTCTAGAACCATTGGTGCGGCATACTTTGGAATCGCAGCACCTGTGACAAATGCGGGAACATTATGCTTGAATCAAGTGAATTTCTATCAACAGGCAGATGTATCTGGAACCGGTTGTTACACAGTTGGAGACAATTCGTATTTACGTTTTCCGGATCCATCGTCGTATGCCTTTCCCATAACCCAAACTATTTACCTTTCGTCGCCATCCTCGATAATTGATTTTGCCGATCTTCCGCAGTCTAATCCCTATGTTGTATATGGATTCGGTAACGGGAATTTGATTGGGTTCGACACTCTTATTACTTCGTATTCGTATTCCGGTGATACTTTAACTGTGAATACCGTATTCAATGTATTCGAGTTTGTGGTGGGAACTGGATATGATCCAAGCTTATTTTTAATCGAAGCCAACATTATTGATCCCTTCCAACCAATTCCATCGGCTATCAAATATACGGGGCCACCTCCAAATAATGCTCGCCCGGCCGTCTGTCTGGTTTGTCCCGAGATTCCACTGTACATAAGGCCGGAGAGTAATAGTTCGAGCGAACCGTCAAGCTCCAGTGGACTGTCTTCGTCCAGTGAATCATCGAGTTCGACCGAATCATTCACTTCATCGACCGAGTCATCCACTTCATCGAGCGAATCGTCCAGCACCAGTGGACTGTCTTCTTCGTCTAGTGAATCATCCACTACATCGACCGAGTCATCCACTACATCGAGCGAATCGTCCAGCACCAGTGGACTGTCTTCTTCGTCTAGTGAATCATCCACTACATCGACCGAGTCATCCACTACATCGAGCGAATCGTCCAGCACCAGTGGACTGTCTTCTTCGTCTAGTGAATCATCCACTACATCGACCGAGTCATCCACTACATCGAGCGAATCGTCCAGCACCAGTGGACTGTCTTCTTCGTCTAGTGAATCATCCACTACATCGACCGAGTCATCCACTTCATCGACCGAATCGACCAGCACCAGTGGACTGTCTTCTTCATCAAGTGCATTTTCCAGCTTCAGCGTTTGGTCCAACAGCAGTGGATCGTCCACATCTTCTAGTGGATCGTCCACTTCTTCTAGTGGATCATCTAGTTTGAGTGGATCGTCTACTTCGTCTAGTGGATCGTCCACTTCTTCTAGTGGATCGTCCACATCTTCTAGTGGATCGTCCACTTCTTCTAGTGGATCATCTAGTTTGAGTGGATCGTCTACTTCGTCTAGTGGATCGTCCACTTCTTCTAGTGGATCGTCCACATCTTCTAGTGGATCGTCCACTTCTTCTAGTGGATCATCTAGTTTGAGTGG
>JANIJQ010000001.1:0-105636 GCA_030557965.1 Sungouiella middelhoveniana | reverse complement strand
AACAACAACTACATTACCAGTTTGAGAAACGTAACGTTTCCTGACTTGAAGTTTCTCGATATCTCTATGAACATGCTTACATCAATGTCGAAGGTCAATCTACCCTCAACTCTTGAGGTATTATCAGCTAGGGTTGAGCCAATCAAGGACTGGTCCAAGACGAAACTTCCTAGAGAGTTAAAAGAATGGAATATGCTGACTACAGAGGATCCCCGTACATTAATGTTTCCTCCAACATTGGAAATTCTCACGATGCAATTGGACAGGTTTTCGAGATCAAAGTTCCTGAAGCTAACGCTTCCGGGAACATTATTTTCATTGAAATTGATAGACCAGTACTGGGCAATATTGGACATTGGTCTTCCATCTCTCCAGTCAATGACCCTTTGGAACTCCGTATCCTTTCAAGGAACGAGAATAATGAATGTAAAGGTTGAGGGCTGTGAGGGAAGTGTGTTTTCTCGAGAGCTGGTAATTCCTTCTCGTGTTCAAAACTTGACATTTACATGTCTGATAAAGGACTCGAATGTTGCTATTGAAATACTGAGTTCGAAGAAGGTGATTAAGTTGCCTAACAAGCTTTATCCTCTAACGGTGTTGATCAATGATGGATGCATTTATTTGGATTGTACGAAGACAGATATTCCAAATTCAATGCATCTAAGTACGTCCACTCAGGAAGACTTTGAGCTCGGTGAAGTTTGTTAGAGTCAAATTAGTGTTGGTGGAAAGAAGTGGTTGTGTAATGGAAAGTACACACAGTGCAGTGTTTATTGAGTCAGGCGAAAAAGCAAGTTCCCGGCGGGTCCTTTTTCTTGGACTCATTTCAAGGAAGCTCACACAAGATACAATTGTTGCATTGGATTTTCGCTCGCCAAAAACTGACGCATTGGCGAAAATGTTCCTCATCTCAACTAATCGGTAGGTCTAGCATCACTTTCTTCATCAGAAGGAACGAAAAGATCATCATCAAAGGGATCTGTCTGGTGGCGAGGTCTGAAGAATGAGGTCACCATAGCTTGACTGGGTAGGAGAGCGTTCCGATAACTTCTTCTTCTTGGAGATTCACTTGCTCGAGACCCTTTGGCAAGGGATTCCTGAATGTAATTCTTTTTCTTTAATGCTGGAGAGACAACTGGCCCTGTTTTCGCGTCAATCTTGAATTCCGATGTTCTGAGCTCCAGTTGAGTAGTCTCCTCCACGCAAAACTGCAGTCAACACCAACCTATATCATCTAAACCTGTTCTATCTGTTGATCCATATAGACAGGAGTCACATAGTAATCGTTCGAGCTGAGCACTTCTTCGCCATACTCATTCTCGTATTTCAGTATGCTGAACAAGCGGAGCATCTGAGTAGCACACAAGACTAGCATATCAGAATCATCAGAAACTACAGCATCCACCACACCCAACGGTTGAAGCCACGCACATTCAGCCTCGGTCTATGCTGGCACCTGAATGCAATCCATGCAATTTCACTGGAGAATGCGTTTGAGCATTTCCACCAAGGACAGGTCCTCGGAATACGTTGAAGGAGACAGCCTCTTGAAGTAAGTTAGCAACTCGTCATAATTTATGGAACCGGAAATTTCGGGAATGTGGTCGTTTGGCAGTTTTCCCGGTCTGTACTTTCCGTCGAAAACCACAACGAACAGCACGTTGTGTTGGACCATGTACCATGATTCGCCATAATGTTACGGATGATATGTCGATGGAAATTGGAGTCGTTTTCTGCGCCCTGAAGCTGCGACCAGAACATGAACATGTAGGCACCGATAGCTAATCGTGGGAATCTAAGTGTTCTCTATGAACCTGGCCAAAAACACCGGAAAAGATAGCCTTTCATCGCTCTCAGAGCTTACAATGGGCCTGAGGTCGGCGATTCTCATTCCATGCTTTTTTGTGCGGGCTTGACACGCGGTATGTTCTTATCTATGAGTTACAATATAGATTTGTATGGAGCCCGGGAATGTGTGATTTCGCAGAACGCATCGAATAGCACGCCAGACAAGTAATGAAGAATGGGTAGTGGTCATGTATAACTGATAATATAGATGCCCTCTTGAAATTTCCAGGGCTTTTTTTAACCCTTTTCCCCATTCTAGAGGTGTAGAATCAACTTCCTGGTATATCGGTATTGCATATAGCCTCCAATCCAGAAGCTCATCTCAACCAACTTGATTTTCAAACTTATCAGCCATGGGAAAATTGAAGAAAGGAAGAAGAAACCAGAGAGGTAGACACAACCCTGTTGGCCGCAAATCTGCCAGTGGCTCGAAGCAGGACGCAAAGGATGAGAACACTCGCCAGAACAAAATTGTTCCTCTCATTGCAAAATTAGCATCTGCTTCTCCAAATGACAGATCTATGGCCTTAAGTGCCATCACGGTGCTTGCTGAAGACGCCAGAATGAGAAGAATGCTCTTAAAAGAGCGTCTTGTGGCCACCGTTATGGAGCAGTCGCTCAACGACTCCAACGATGAGATTGTAGTTGAAGCTTTCGGATTGCTCAGAAACTTGACAATTGAAGAGGGCCATGAGGTTGCCAAATTCTTGTGGAGAGCCAACATTTGGGCCGCCATCGAGAGCGGCCTCCAGAAAATTCAGGGCTCGTTCGAGTACATGAATGGGGAGAATAAGAAATTGGAGAAAAAGCGTGCATACTTGCTTTATGATTTCACAGAGAACTTGCTCTCGTTGATAGTTGCTATTGCAAGTTGCTCCGATGAACTCTATGAGAATATTTATTCGAAGATTGAGCAAGTGGTCAAGTTGGTGGTGGACCTTCTCAAGTGGAATAGTCCTAAACTTCGCTCTACCACCAAGTTATACAATGCATTATTGGAGTTCATCTACGAGTTCGCATCTGACTCTGCTGACTTCATCAACGATTTGGTGAAGTACCCTAGTTTTTCTTTGAGTGAGTTGCAGGAAGCGATCACCACTCCTCCTCATGAAACGAATCTCTTGGGCAAAGTGTATGTGCAAGGTATCCGGTTCCATATCTACGAGGTCCAAGGTAACATGAATAAGGAAGTATTATGCCGAGAGATCCTCGAAGATACATTCCGTGCTATCACCACTATCAACATCGAAGAATTGAACAACCATTTGGCTACGCCCGACAATGCCCAAGCGCCCGTCACTAAGGCGAAGGAATCCCAAATGGATAATGAGAAGCCTCAAGATATCGATGTCGCATTTGGTGGAGATTCGCCAGAAAAATCTCGTGCAAAGGCCGATCTTCAAGCTATAGATGTGGCCATTGATCTCTTCACCACCATCTGTGAGTATCTTGCCATTAATGAGGACAACGTCCAGGCTCCAGTTAAACTCAGCGATGAGATTGTCGATATCCTATTGAACCTCTCGTACACAGCTTTGTTGCACCTTTTAAAGTTTGACCAAGACCACAGCCAATCTTTGCAAATATCGCAGAAGATTTTGATTGCACTCAACAACTTGTGCTGGCTCTTTTTGTCCAGCGAAACTATTCCCGTTGCTTGGTTTGAGCAGATACCTCAATTGTGGGATTTGGTGGAGAAGGTTTCTCAACTGGAAAATTTGGAGTCTCTGAGACTATGTTTGAATGTGTTTTGGGCACTCAGTAAGTCCGTTGGTGCTGAGATCAGAGACAAGATTTCTGGCGACTCGGTTAATGCTCTTTTGTCCAAATGTGGAGAAGTCTTGGCTCAACTTCCTGAGAGTGATGAGCACACCTCCCTAGAGTTTATTCTCTCTGCAGCCGGGTTCTTGGGAACAATTGCCCAGACAATAGGCAATGCAGAGATCACGAAGAATATCTCCGAGTTCTTGCTTTCCCAGATTGGACATTTTGCACAAGAGCAGTATAATGGTAAAGATCCTAAAGCAATCGAGATTGCCCTCGAGAGTTTGAACTTGATCTACGATATCTTTGGCGATGGTGATTTTGATTATGACTACTCCGTCTTCGTGGAAGGCGACTACATCACCAGACTAACTCAATTGGAGCCGCAAGTGAAAGTCTGTTATAAGCAGATCGACAAGAACAAGAACCCCGAGCTTAAGTTGAGAGCAGAGGAAGCTTGGACTAATTTGAACCGGTTCATCGACTACAAAAAGAGCGAGAGAAGCTAAATCAAGCTGATGTTGCGTTGCATATGTTATGGGGGACACTCGCTCGTTCTATAGTGAAATCCTTGATAACAACCTATATAATTTACACCCAGTTCTCTATAAATCAACGTTTAGTCAATGTCCGGCGGATTGGCCTGTTCTTCTACTCCGCTTTCGTATTCGCTATCCTCGTCGAATTCTTCGCCAAATTCCGAGTCCTCCTCTGAGTCGCTCAGGTTAATCTCCATGCCTTTCTGATTAACACCCACAACTCCCCACTTGATTTTGGTGACCTCTTCAAGACGACTTAGAATCTCGGTCATCGGTGTGAAAAGCCCAAATTGTCTGTATTCTCCGTCATAAGAATGCAACATTCCAACAACACCAAGACCCTTAGATTCCGAAGATCCCTCAACATCCTCAAGCTTGGTCAAAATCCACGATCCACTATCACCGCCCGCGGCAAAAGAGGTAGTGTTCTCTTGTGAGTTCACAATAAATTCAGACGAATGAATGGCACCATCCATCCAGTAGACCAACTTGATTCCATTCAAGTTGCCTCTTGTAAATTTGGTGGTAGACCCATACTTGAAGACGGGCAATCCATTGAGCTTGTCACTGTTTTCATCAGATACTACTGAATCAACCTCGGCAATGCTTTCGAGAGACACCTCCTTGGTATTTCGGTTGAGATTGATGACTTTTCTGACATACAAGTTATCAAACATCAAAGATGGATCGTACTCATTAAATGCAATGTCATCACCAAGGAAGTTCTGGTCGCATTGAAGGATTTTATTGACCTTGATGATAGCGATGTCACTCAATCTCTTGTCGGTGAGATCCAGACCAGTTCTTGTACTCTTGGCCTGGATCAAGTTTCTCTCGCCCCAAATGATTTGACCGAACCTGTTCTTCGGGAAGTTTCTCGTTTCCACACGTTCCTGTTTGGTCTTTGAGTCGTAAAGATTGACTTCCTTAGTTGGGAATAGCTCATCAAGCTGGGCCAATGCGGATCCATATGCAACTTGCAGCTGGAGCATGTTCTTGTTAGGGTCTCCAAATTTCTGATGTTGTGCAGTCAACGCCTGCTTGTATAAGTTAATTAAAACAGACAGTGGGGAATGAACGTATGGGTATTCATTGCTGTCGTCTCTTTTATCGAGGCAAACGTGACCACAGGAGATTGCAAACTTGGAATTTGCGTACGATTTCAAGTGTGGTTGTTTCTTGGTATCGATGATGGGGAAAATAAACCCACCCATGGTTCCAGAAACACGTGCAGAGGACTCCACAGAGAGAGAAAGTGACATGGGAATACGCAAAGGATCCATCGGATTTCTGAACGGAAGCTTGAATTTTTGGGCACCGGTCATAGGAAAAGATGGAGGCTGACCAGGAATTGCAAGTCTTGGTTCCGTTGCTGCTGAAGCTAAGTCGATCTGGTTCTTCGCCAACAAGACGTGAACGTCATCAAATAGATCCTGGACACTGCTCACGAGTCTTGCGTGATGGTCGGTGAGAGTTGGGTATCCGAAGTAGAGACAGAGGACATTCATATCCTTGTCGATACCACGAGCAATAGGAGCAATAAATGAACCGTTCTGCTCCTTTACGGAAAGAGGACTGTTAGCGACCTTGGATATAATACGGGCAATGGCATCTTGGTTGGGAAGCTCGAGTCCGTCATTGATTCCAATGGCGAAGTTGGTTGGCTTGGCTATAGTGTCTTGAAGCAGATGAGACCAGTTTCTAGGGTGGCTCTTCAACGACGCATTAAAATCATCGAAAACCTTACACAATAAGAGCTTCAACCTAAGATAGGCGTCGTCCTTGAGCAAGTTGTCGTACATGTGAAGATACATTCTCAAGATCTTTCTCACGTTTTCGTTATTGTAGGAGGAAAAGCTCCAGCTGCCCGTTTGGGGATCAATGGTGTCTACAAACGCAACGTAGTCCTTCAAGCAGTTGATCATGTTGATCACGGTGGTCGATAGCGTATGCACCGAGGTAGTATACTGATTCAGAATGTAGAAGATATCCTGCCACAACTTGTGGAGTTTGTCGGAGATGATATCTCTAGCAGTTTTGCCCAAAACTTCCTTTGAATCTTCCGCCACCTCCAAGATCTGGAGGGTTTGGCCATAGTCTGTTCTTACGTTTTTCTTTGCTCTGCTACCATTCGAGAAATACGACGACTGTTTGGTGGAGCTCGAGTATTTGCTGGAGAATACCGACTTATGAAAACCTGTCGATGCATCAGTCAATACTGAATGACTGCTCAGGATGCTTGGGTTCAAGTTCAAATTTGTATCGTTGGTGAAACCTTTAGTATGTTCTTCAAACATAGTGGGAAGCTCCGGGAGGGAGTCGGGCTCGGAATTCACCGATGCGTTACCAGACACTTGATCGGTGTCGTGGTGATCCCCCGATGACAGTTCCTTTTTCTGCATGCCTAGGAACTTCTTCATGATTAAGTGGAGTTGGGGTATATATAAATGGTGTGGCACGGCACCGATTTTTGCCTTGTCGGCATGCAGGGATGCCGAGGTGGAAATGACGTTGTGGAGAGAGATGTGGAGAATAACATGAGAAAAGAATGGAAAGGGTGAGAGAAGAAATTAGCTGGTGAGCTAATAAGAGAGTTGAATATTCTTTGTCCTTTTTTGTTTTGTTTTTTTTGGCTGCGTTTTGTTTTGCTGCGTTTTGTTTAGTATTTATTGTGTTTTGTGTATTGCTGAGGGTGATCATGACTGGACAATGATAAAGGGCTGTTCACAAGGGGATTCTGGCATGAGTACTAAATTTCTTCCATTAAAGGTATGGCTTGTAGTTCTAGTGGGCAATCAGAGTAGATATTGGCCAGTAGTGGTGATTCCGATTCTGTTTTTGGATGGGACTGTGTGGCAGATTGCTTCTAACGGTAAGTGAATGCGATCAAGGTCTCACATGAAAGTTCGGATGGCTGGTACAGATCAAATGCATTCTCGTTGAATTATTCAAGGTTGAATATTTGAATGGCACTAAGATCGAGAAACCTCGTTGCAATCTTAGGACGAAAAGAGAGGAAGGCCGACCATTGCCAAAATGGTCAAAAAGGTAAAGAAAGATTGTCAAAAACGTCAAAATGGTCCAGATGGCCTAGAAACTGTCAATACAATCCAGCTACTTGGAAATCTCTTAATAGGTCGCCGAGATTTGTCATGATTGCTTTCCTCACATATGTCCAGATACCGAAGGTTCGGTTCTACATTCACGTTCTACTCTGTCCCACTCTCATGTCTCACCAATTGTTGTAATAGTCCACTGCTGCAGCACTTTCATATTCTGTTCTATTGTATTCTCTTGTACTCTTACATTTAGCTTCCCTTGCCTATACTCACTGGCTGCGAAAATCTATGAACTCACTCAGGCTCTAATGGGAAAATCGTCACCTGAGCACATGAAAAAGAAATCCCCAGGACATCATCCACTCTATCAACAGAAAAAAAAACTTCATTCAAGAAACCCTCTACGTTTTAGCCATTTAGTATTATTCGGATAGTTCCCACTTTTTACCAGACTTCATGTCACCGCAATTACTCTCCCTCCAGATTTTTGCGTGATCTGCCTCCCAATGATCCACCCCAATATCCAGAATTCCATCCACTCACCCCAGTCACCCAGCTAAATTCAAAATTCTCAATGCATTTCAAATGTCCACTCTCCTTTCAAGTGTCTATTTTCTCACTTTCCCAACAACTCATGGTGTCTTCATTTCCATCCGCACTCGCAAGATTCCTGCCTATCCATAATCTGGGGAATTGACGGATCGCCCTCTCTGTATATAGCTCCACCTCCGCTTCTCAACCTCCAACCACTACACTTTCTTCTTCCTGGTTCTAATCACCGCAACGGTCGCAATAATAATCACCACACAAGTCTAGCCACAATGCCAGTCTACTCGGTCTCCCACGTGGAGAATGTGCGTATTTGCGTCATCATGGTCGGGTTGCCTGCCAGAGGGAAATCTTTGATAGCACAAAAAATCGTGCGCTATCTCTCGTGGCTTCTGATCAAATCCAAATGTTTCAATGTAGGAAGTTATCGAAGATTGTTGGAGCCCAGCATCGTCACCGCAGACTTCTTTAATCCCGATAACGAGGAGGGAATGAAGGTGCGGATGGAGGCTGTTCATCAGGCTACTTCTGATATGATGAAGTGGTTTTCCGAGGAGAACGGAGTGGTGGGAATTATCGATGCCACAAACCTGACTCGTGAACGCCGTGCCAGCTTGCTTCGTTTGTGTCGCGAGAATTTGATTGAGCCAATCTTCTTGGAGAGTTGGTGCGACGACCATGAGCTTATATTGCAGAACATTGCTGATGTGAAAACCGCCTCGCCCGATTATAAGAATATGGACCTGGAGGTTGCCACCCGGGATTTTCTCCAGCGAATCCAGCAATATGAGCGCAACTATCAGACCATGACTGTAAACGACGAGGGTGCACTCACCTTCATCAAGCTAGTGAATGCGAGCTCGCAAATCATCGTCAACCGTATTGAATCGTACTTGGAATCGCGGATTGTTTACTACGTGATGAACTTACACATCAAGCCAAGAAGTATCTGGTTGCTGCGGCACGGAGAGTCCGAGTACAACTTGACGGGGAAGATCGGTGGAGATTCCAACCTCTCGGAGCGGGGTTGGAGATATGCAAAGAGACTTCCCGAGATTGTGCTCAAACTGTTGGGTGAGGAGGACCAACACACAAGCTTGACGGTGTGGATGTCTACGTTGAAGAGAACTCAACAAACGGCGTCATTTTTGCCGTACAAGAAGAAATTGGAGTGGAAGGCGCTCGACGAGTTGGATGCGGGGGAGTGCGATGGAATGACGTATGAAGAGATCGAGGAGGAATTCCCTGATGACTTCAAGGCTCGTGACGACAACAAGTACGAATACAGATACCCAGGCGGTGAACTGTACCGAGATATTGTTATTCGATTGGAGCCCATCATCATGGAGTTGGAGAGACAGGAGAACATTCTTATCATTACTCACCAGGCAGTGTTGCGTTGCTTGTATGCGTACTTTATGAATGTGCCTCAAGAGGAGAGTCCTTGGATGCTGATTCCATTGCATACTTTGATAAAGTTGGAGCCGCGTGCTTATTCGACGCTAGTATCTCGTATCAAGGCAGATATTCCTGCCGTAAGTACCTACAAGGAGAAGGGAACGTCTCAATTGGGGGAGCTGACGGAGAGTTCCCTTAAGTCTCGAGACATCATCAGCAATAGTCAGGAGTCGTAGACTTCTGAATGATGCAATATCTATAAATTGGAGAATGTTGATTTGGCTTTTGGTTCGGGGAAGGACTGTTTGTGGTGGGTTCGTTGGATACTGGGCCCTCCACTCCCGGTGGTCAGTATGAACTGGCAGATATGCCAAGGAGAATGCAATCAAGTAGTAATGCATGCTTCAATCAAGAAGGGTGGTTCATTTGTTGAGTAAGTAGCGAAGGTCGTTATTTTCAAGTTCTTATAGCAATAACTTGCTACAATCAAGTGATGGACCTGCTGTTATCAAGCAATTAAACTTACTGTTTGACAGGATTCTAACATTTCAGATAAAGAAGCCACCCTTCATGCAAGCAAAACTTCCTGCAACAGTACATTCTCTGGTCAAGTAATAATACACGTTCTATTCAATACTATACAGCTAGGTGGCAGTAGCATACCTTTTGGCCTGTTCTTTGACTCGCTTCTCATAGGAAGCACGGTCCTTACTAAACGCCTTCCACGCAGGCTCCTGCGCTGGCGAATCAGGGTTTGGGTTGGTGAGAAGCTCCTGGATACCCAAAACAATCTGTTTCAAAGTTATCGCTGGACGCCAGTCTTGCGATTCGTTCAAGATCGACAAACACACCGTCCCGCTGGGATAAACGTTAGGGTGGTAAAATCCGGCCGGAAACATCACCTTAGGAGGCTTCGATGGATACTCTTCTGAAAAGGTGATGCTGACAGGATAAGTGGCGTCTCCCCACAAGCTATTTGATTTTCCTGGAATTCCAGCATCCCAATGAGTCAAGTCTAGCGAGCCGTCCTCTCCACGACGGGGTCTTGCGTAGAATCCGAAGGGGTGATCTTTTCTCCACTGTTTTCTTTCTTCTTGCAATCTTGTTTTACAAAGCGACATGGTTGCTCCGCCTAAGGCGATGGTAAGAAATGTTAGTTGAGATTGGTGATAATGGTAGCGACCTGCAGGGAAATAGGCAGGAAAAGTGGATCGTGGATGAAGATGGGTTATTGGAGGCGATTGAGGTGTTTTGGTGGTGGGATTGTGGGAGAGTTGTAATTGCGTTTGAAGGTATATGGTGGATTATAGTTTTTGGAGAAAGAGGAAGGGTGGGAATTTACATGGTGGGGTTATGGATGATAGTGACTACAGTTTCCGCGCAATTTTTCTCTAAAAAGTCAGAATAATCGTTAAGGTGGAGGATATTGGATAGATATAATAGATAAAAATTAGAAAAAAAGTTGATAAAGTTAGAAGAAAAAGTAGAAGAAGTGGACAATGTCGAATTGCGAAAAGGTCATGATGATTAACCCCAAGTCGATTGACGACTAATGTCTGGCTGATTCTTTGCTTCTTGTCCGCACGGTCTAGAACCACATAATGACACCCACTGATTCTTCCATTTTGGACCCAACACAATAATCTTGTATATAAATTGATAGCTCAATCATAACTATGTTTCTATAGTACTGAAATGAAATTAATTTTTTCATCCTTCTTAGCTCAAGTAATGTCTCACTTCCTGCTATTCTACTTGGTGCCTACGCCCCGCGTTTTTCCATTTTGCAACCAGGAACCTCGGCAATTAGCATTGACGCCAAACCTCTTGAAGTGAAATGGAGTGAAAAATGTAAGAAGTAGCAACGAATACCCCTCAATCTAGTAAACATACCTCATGACAACTTCCATCATTCTAAATCGCCATCGTTCAGCTACATGTCATATATCCTTGCCGTACTCCCTGCAGACAACTCCTCAGTTACTCCACATGCTAACGGTGAACTTTTAACCGAAGACTCTAGTGCTTCTTTCATCGAGAAATTTTAATCAGAATGGCCGAGCCAACGAAGGAGAAGCCTCCACAGCCCATTGAGGATGAGAATGACGACGACTTGGACGATTTGTTGGACGAGTTCGACGAGCAAGTTCCCCAACCTCCTGCTAGTGAAAGTGACGGCAATACCACCGCCACCAAAAACGCCTCGACGCATCCTCTCAGTGACGAATTCACACACAACATCGAGGAGTTGATCAAAGACCTCAACATCGAGGACCCCGAGGCAAAGATCCAGTTTGAGCAGTTGGTGCAACAGTTCGAGGACACCCACAAGGAAGATGCGAAGAAACTTCAGGATCCCCAGAACTTCGACAGCGTGATGAAGGAGACGATGGAGAGATTGAAAAAGTCGGGAGATACCATCGATGAACAGTTGAAAAATGATCCTTCTGGCGGAAACCCAGAAGATATGCTTTCACAACTAATGGCTGGATTGGGAGGAGCAGGTGGAGATGGTGACTTCGACATGTCGAAGCTTTTGGCCGATATGTTGGAGCAGTTATCGTCCAAGGAGGTTCTCTACGAACCCATCAAGGACCTCAACGACAAGTTCCCTGATTACTTGAAAGAGAACAAGGGTAAGATCTCTGATGCAGATCATGAGAAGTACACGAAACAGTACGAAATCACCAACCAGATCTTGGCTGTGTTTGACGCACCAGACTATGACAGCGAGAACATGGAAAAGAGTGACCAGGTCAACAGATTGCTTGAATCGTTGCAGGAATTGGGAAACCCTCCGAAGGAGTTGGTGGGTGATGAAAACGATTTCCCCGGATTAGGAGGTTTGGGAGGTGGGGATGGTGGCATGGACTTTGACACAAAAGATTTGCCTCCGGATTTCGAGCAGCAGTTGGAGGACGGATGCAAGCAGACGTAGAGCGAAATAAACGAGTAAATGAACAGACGATGCAGATTACGACTACCTGATTGTAATGAACTGATTGAGAAGTAGAGTCTAAGTACTTTTCAAGGGAGTAGATTAAGTATATTCTATTTCTATCCGATTGAGAGCCCACTCTTTCCAGAAAACTCCCGATAATATTCCAACATATCCTCGGTGATACCTCGGGAAATACCCTTGAGTGCATGTTCAAAATGACGGGCTTCAACAATTGTAGCGTTCTTATCCTCCATAATGGCAGCCAATCCCGCTTCCTGACACAATAACGAAACCTCTGCACCGGAACATCCCTCCGTTGCATCTGCTAGACTAGCGAAGAGTGGTTCCAGGTCTGGAACACTGAACTTAGAACATTGGCGATTGATAATGTAGAGACGGGCTTCACGGTCTGGAGGAGAAACATAAATGTGTCTGTCTAGACGACCAGGACGCAAAAGGGCAGCATCGATTTCGGTAGGACGATTGGTGGCCGCAACGATGACAACTCCATTAAGTTCCTCAACACCATCGATCTCATTAAGTAAAGACGTGAGAACATTCTGAGAAGCCAGAGTCAGGGCCTCTTCTCTGCTTGCAGCCAATGCATCAATTTCATCAAAGAAAATAATGGAAGGCGAAGCTGCTTTCGCTTTGCGGAAAATCTCTCTTATTGTCCGCTCACTCTCTCCCACATACTTGTTGAAGATCTCAGGACCTTTCACGGCAAGAAAATTAAGCCCCGATTCAGAGGCGAGTGCCTTGGCCGTCAAAGTCTTTGAGCAGCCCGGAGGACCATAGAGTAACACCCCTTTTGGTGCAGAGACTCCAAGCTTAGCAAAAGTGCCAGCTGCCTCAAGTGGTAATTGAACAACTTCCACCAACTTCTTCTTCAAATCTTCTTGCCCAGCAATATCGTCCCAAGACACCTTAGGCATTTCCAAGAAGATTTCTCTCATGGCAGAGGGACGAACATCCACAAGAGCAGACTCAAGATCTCCAACCTCAACCTTGGTAGCACGATCCATATTGTCAAAATTGCCTAAGGCAGCTATGCTTCCCACTCCAAAACCTCCAACCACATTAGCGTTTGAAACACCTGTGAGCCCTCTAGCAATGGCTTTCATCACTCCCTCTCTGCACAATGCCGCTAAGTCTGCTCCCACATATCCATGTGTTTTTCCTGCGACTGTCTTGATATCATCCTCCAGCAATGCACACTTTTCTTTGTTCATGCGAGCCAATTGCTTTCTCAAAATGTCAACACGGGCATCCACATCGGGAATCCCAACTTCCACCTCCTGGTCAAACCGACCTGGGCGTCTGAGTGCTGGATCAATGGAGTTAGGTCTATTGGTAGCTCCAACCACAACTACTCGGCCAGAATCGCCCATTCCATCCAACATGGTCAACAATGTAGCCACTACACGCGATTCAGTTTCTCCCGAGTCGTCCAGATCACGTCTAGGAGCAAGCGAATCGATTTCATCCATGAATATGATAGATGGCTGGTACCTGGTGGCCTCAGTAAAAATATCCCGGAGAGCATTTTCAGTTTCTCCCAAGTATTTGGAGACAATCAGAGGTCCATTAACCATCAAAACGTGTGCATCATACTCGTGAGCAACGCATCGTAAGAGCATGGTCTTACCGGTACCTGGTGGCCCATGAAGTAGAATACCACGCGGAGGAGATATGCCAAAGTCCAGAAACAACGCTGGGTGGTGAAGGGGAAGCTGAACTGTAGAGCTAAGCAAGGCAATTGGCTTTGCAAGTCCTCCAACTTGGTCAAATGCAAACGGCCGAGGCAATCTCGGGTACTTTTTAGTGCTCACCGTATTCTCAACATAGTTAATGGCGGTGGAAGTATTAAAGAGATACACGGGAGAAACCAAGGCCGAGTCAGTTTTGTTTGCAAACGAAAGATTCGAGAGTTGGGCCGAAACTTCATCAACTCCGTCTGCTTCATCGGTTTGTCTCACATCTACGATAGTAATGGTCTGTCCTTTGTGAGTGAGCACCAACCCTGGCTGAATGAGACCAGCATCTGATATAATCTTCTTGATGTCTGTAGGTTCTCCTTCGCCTTCCACATGGACGTCAACGTTTACAGCGTATGGAGGTTGTTTGTCATATTTTGCAACCGTAACTCTGTCACCAAGCAAGAGCCCACCCAACTGGCGGAGAGACTTTGGAATTAGGGTCACGTTGGGCTCATCCACATCCAGAGATGTCGACAAGATTCCCACTGCAGCTGCCCCACCTTCTTTGGATACCAAGACAAACTTACCGTTCTGGAGTTCCATTGCCTCAGCGATATCTCCTTGGAGGTATACAGTCGATAATTTCTGGGAAGGTCTGACAATGAACAGCTTTGGGACTTTTATCTTTTTGCCCTCTGGAGCTGGAGTGGACGGCTTCTTCTTAGATTTCGATGACATGCTGACTGGTCGATGAGATGGTTAGGTAATCTGTAGTCTGACCTTAAACGTACAAAGACTCGTGACAATTTAGTAACACCTTCAGCGGAAAATTGTAAATGCCAATCTATGACTGATACTTTTGATCCAGAATTGTTAAGACCACAGTCTAGAAGTCAGTCAATAGCCAGATGAGATGGACTGGTCAAATCTTGACCTGCACTTGGCTCCTACTACCAATCACTCTTTTTCATTTCATCGTCTATAATTACACAGATGAGGCCGTGTAGCCGCTTTTTCCGGCATCTACCTACGGCAGAGACCGTTCTGACTCGGGATCTCTTTCTTCTTCATCCTCAGGTCAACACCGTGGACAAGGTCTCCTACACGGGAAGAAAACCTTCTTTCTACTCCAGAATAGTCACAGACTACAGGTCCGAGAATGAAATGAATGGCAATAAGTACCGAAATGCATATATAAGAGAGACCTTGGAACATGACTCACATTTCAAGAAACATCTAGAGTCCAGGGCTGCTCGCATCCAAAACTTTCTAGGTCCAGAATTCAAGCTTAGCTTCCAAGATCTCCTCTGTATTCTCTGTGGAATATCTAGCATGACGGTGGATTTGGCTTCTGAAAAGTTCACTGTTTCCAATACTGTCTTTTCCAACTTGCATGTCGAGCATGACAGACTCCGAGACATGGGTGAGCGCTTCTTTAATCTTCATTGCATAAGCTCCACAGTATTCTCCGATACAACGCATCTCACTGCATCTCACATGGAACTCGAACACTCGCTAGACTGTCTAGATGACCGCAAACTGCTTATTATAGACTTTATGAGGAAAAACAATTTGTACGACTGCCTAATACCTTATAGAGGAGCTACATCTGGATTACCAATACAACAGAAAGACTACGAGACACTCCGTGACCACATCAAGGACGACACTGCCGTGGCTAGTTTCTTTACCATGTTGGGAATCATTAATGTGCGTTTTGGCACTCAGAGGGTCCTTAATGGGTTCTGGTACCCAGTAATCATGTCTTCCGACAAGGGTATTCTTGATAGCATCACAGCAAAAATTACAGGCTCAGACAGCTAGAATGACATGGTATTAAAGATACAAAGAAGCACAGAAGACAATGTCTCTCTTGATCCTCTCTTGTGCCTCCGACATCTTCAGATGCAAGGTAGAGTCGCCCACAATTAATGCTGCATTCTTCACTTGACGACAGATTTCATCCAACCGAGTGATGACACGAACAATGGTTCCCTCCAGCTCCACACTAATCTGCATAATTTCCCGGAACGTCAATCCACGGGCCCACTCATACACCACGTTGACCAAGGCAAACCTGTTTCTCTCCAAGAACTCCTCCTCTTCCGATGTGAGGGATACTTGGTACTCAGTATATATCTTCAACAAGCGTTCGGAGATTTCCAAGATTTTCTCTCTTCCCTTCTCCAAACGAGGTGTGATTGGCTGTGGTTCCTCCTCTTTGGTACGGCCCTCATACACGAAGCACGACAAAAGGGCCACGATTTCCTCAGGTTCGAAATCTCCAAGAAAATTATCGAGAATCAACTCGGTCAACACAAGTTCCCACCCTGAATTGATCTCGCAAGCAACTCGGCCCTTCAACACCACATTCTGATTTTTGTCAATAAATTCAAGCTTGTGAAGTACCTGCAATCTCTGTTCATAGTCTGGAAGCAATTCCAAGTTTTCATCCGAAATCAATCTGTTGAGGGACTCAATTTTCTTTTTGATAGTGTTCCTCTTGTGCAATTGCGCGTAGATAACCTTGAAGTCTGGACTTGTGATGATGGGCAATGAGTTGATCTTACTCGAAATTTGTGTCATTCTTCCCAACAACTCATGAAGTGACAACTGGACAGCCTGACTGAATGCCACCTGCATCAAACGGTATTGGAATCTAATGATAAATTTGAAAGATTCCTCTATCTCCCTAACTGCTTCAGCATCATTCTTTAATAATCCCTGAATACTGAATTTTGAGCTGTATTTGCTGGCAAATTGAACTCTGTGATACGGAACAGAGGTCAACCTCAATTTGCCACAATAGCGAATCTCCTTCATGTTCTTTTGAAGATACAGTGTGCTGGGGAAGTACGGCAACTTGTACTCCCGACTGTCATCTTCATAATCTTTTCCGTGATCGAAGGTGATGAAGACGAGCTTGCTATTGGCAATGTCACTCTTGATCAAGAATCCGAATCTTAACACATCATCTTCATCGAGGAAGACCATATGCTTTCCGAGCCTGAAGATGTTCATTCTGCTGGAGATCAGCAGCTGAACATCATTGACGACCTTTCCATAAATTTCCTGATACTCAGCAAAGAGATCGTATGTCTCCTCGTATGCTGCCAAGTCTGGAGTCTGATTGATTTTCACCAAATCTAATTTTTGGGTTAACTGCTCAACCTCAACCTTGTGTTCTGGCAAAAGGGTCTGAGTAGAGTTCTCACTGAAAGAATGCTTGATCATTTCCTCCACACGTAAGGCTTCGATTCTCAATAAATTCAAGATCATATTGTAAGTCAATCTGAACTGCGACAGTAATTTTGTTGGTTTTCCCATGGTAACGTCCTTGAAGTCGGTTGGTGAGAGTGGCTGGTTGTAGGACATCACAATCACAGTACCAGTGGAGTCCAAACCTCTTCTACCTGCTCTTCCAGCCATTTGGGTGAATTCACCAGGTAGCAAATTTCTAAACCCTCTTCCATCATGCTTCCTCAACTCACAGAACACCACGGTTCTAGTGGGCAAGTTCAATCCCATTGCAAACGTTTCTGTTGCGAACAAAACCTTCACTAATGTCTTAGAAAATAAGATCTCAATGCATTCCTTGACAATAGGTAACAAACCACCGTGGTGCACTGCTATTCCTCTACTCAACATATCTCTGATATTCAAGATCTGAGGCAACTCACGATCCTCTTTCTTCAACCTGGCCACTGCTCGATCGATGAACATGTGGATCTCAGATCGTTCTTTAGCAGTACAGAAGTTCACGCCTCCCAAAGTGTCAGCGTAGTCTTCGCATCTCTTTTTAGAAAACACGAAGATAACGGCCGGAAGAAGCTTCTGCTGATTGAGGTATTGGACCAATTGGACCCAAGTCTGCTTGTTGGGTCCATCTCTGGCAAAACCTCCTCGAGGTTGCAAATTACCCCTTCCTCTTGCCAGGGGCCCACCTCCTCTTCCACCTCTATTTCCTCCTCTGGCAGTGCCACCAGGACCCTTTCTGGAACCCGAGCCCATAGTCACATTTGGTGGCCCATCTTTTTTGCCTTCAGTTAATGCCAAAGTGTGTCTCTTGAACTCCAGCTCACTGAATACTCCCTGTGCGTTGATAGCTTTATAGAGGTCATTCTTTGCCCACACAAAGATCTCGAGAGGAACAGGTCTCTTGGGGGTGGAAATGACATACATATCCTTCTGTTTGGTTCTCCCCACCCAGTTGGCAAACTCATAAGTGTTTGGAACAGTTGCCGAAAGCAAGATATACTTCACATGGTCGGGAAGCATAATGATCACCTCTTCCCATACCACACCTCTATCAATATCATTAACATAATGCACTTCGTCGAAGATGACGAACTCCACATCTCGAATGAGGTCTGCACCCCTGTATAACATGGAACGCAAGATTTCGGTTGTCATGATTAAGCAATTGGCTTCAGGGTTGATCTGGACATCACCAGTGATCAAACCCACGTCAATATCCTTAAAGGTTTCCTTGAAATCACGGAATTTCTGGTTGGACAATGCCTTGATGGGTGAGGTATAGATGGTTTTGGTCATGTTTCTCGCAGCCATGGCGATAGCGTACTCGGCCACCACAGTCTTTCCTGCGGAAGTGTGAGCAGCAACAAATACAGAGTCTCCTTGCTCAAGATGGTAGACTGCTTCTTTCTGGAAAGTATCCAACTCAAACGGCCATTCACGTGCCATGTTGGGCACCACATCATTAAAGTTTTCGATCTTATGGTTCAAATCCACCACATGTGCCCAGTTGTGCTTGATTTTGGCCTCTGCATCCATCTGATCCTTCATAACATCATAATGTACAACGATATCTTCAATTTCATCGAGACCATCAATGCCAGCACTACTTTCTGTAAATCCAGCAGAGGCCAATGTTTCAATAAGACCCACCTCTTTGGTAGGGGTATTGTCGTCACCTTCAACTGCTGTTTCGGCCAGTTCCGAGCCCAACTCGGTGATACCTTCGGTGGAAGTAGTTTCTTTGGCCAATTTCAATCCTCGCAGCAAACCCTGTGGTGTATCGAATAAGCCAACCCTGTTTCTCTTCAAGTACAGTGCCTCATCTTTTTGTTGGTTTACATTCAACGTCTGATTTGTCTGGGCCCGATTAAGAAGTCCACCTGGTTGGAAAGGCAAGAAATTCGACTTTCCACTCACGGCATCTTGTTTCAGGCCATATTTTCTATTGATAGAGAGCGAATTGCACGCCGTGGCATTGTCGAGTTCACTAACCTTGAGTTCCTCCTTATATCCAGAGATTCTACCAGCAATTCCTTCACGCTTGAAGCGGAAACTGGTTCTACTTATGGGCAGCGGCTGCACCAAGAGTTCGTCGAACACTCTCTGCTTGTCGATGGTAGGAACTGACTGAACCAAATCTAAGAGATCCCAAGTTAATCTGTTAGAAGGTTCCAAGAGTTCACGAGAAAGCGAGTCCGCAACCGACTCTGAAGAACCCGAAACGGCGAGCTTTTCTAGGGGATCCAATGTTCCGCTAGCCATTTTTGTGATTGGTGTATTTCAATTTGTGGAATGTCTATAAGATTCAAGATTCAAGAGACTGTACTTAAGCGAAGTCGATTGAATATTGGAAGATGGCACAAAGAGGTTGTAAATTTCAAAATAGAGGAAATGATTATAGCTATGAGAAAGAAGGAAACAAATGCACTTAAATAGATTTCAACTGTTCGAAAATTGTGTTTGTAAATGTTAGCTGAGATCCACTCATAATTATCCCACACAGAAGATATTGCTCCTCCATAGTGTTCGATATGCGAGTAATCCATAGTGTTCGACATGCGATTACTCGAAAAGTTGCATACTCCCGAGAATCGTACTACAAATCGTCAATCACAACATTAGTCAAAAAACATCACCCTTCCGAAAATCTCTAGTTCATAGTACATGCCATTGGCTCTAATTACCATATTGAAAGTAGTATGTAGCAGATCGCCTCACAACTTTGGCTTCGACGCATCGTAACCGCCCGCCGTCGCCAGAGCATTGATCTCCAATTTTCCGTTGTCAGCCTCCTTCACTTCATTGCCGAAAAACACCACCGTCACTGTCAAATCATCACGGTAACGTCTGGAAACCGGATTGGGAATGCTCACTAGCATCAGTGTTTGCTCACGAGAGCCACCATTGGACAACGCATTTCTGATCAAATGAGTCGACACATTCTTATCCTCCAACAAGTAGCCGTTTCCTGCCATCTGTCTGGTCTTGCGGAAAGGAGGCTTGCTGGACTTGTCAGCAGTTACATCTGCGACTGGGGGCAATCCCTTCTCGGTGGATCCAAAGTAACTCCAGAAGGACTTGTTGGGCTTCACCATCTTCTCCTTCTCCATCCACTTCACCACAAGCCCAACAATCTCCTCATTGGAGAGCATCTCGTAGAGTCCATCCGATGCCATCACCAAAAAGTCATTGTTCTCAGGGCTGATTTTGGTGGTGGTGATAACAGGTTCGGCAGTTACGTATGGAGGAGAGTTCAAGTTGCTAGGGAGTC
Source organism: Sungouiella middelhoveniana (assembly GCA_030557965.1). Lineage (NCBI taxonomy): Eukaryota > Fungi > Ascomycota > Pichiomycetes > Serinales > Metschnikowiaceae > Sungouiella > Sungouiella middelhoveniana. The sequence goes on along the minus strand of JANIJQ010000001.1, from coordinate 85,309 downwards.
TTCTGCCAAAGAACTGCTTGTAGATCCGTTCCTGGATCGATGCTGGCAACTTGTATCTGCAGTCACCAAATGCTCTGGAAGGCTCCAAAGTGCCCAAAACTCTTCCGTTTCTAATCACATTGGGTTCATCTGGATGTTCAGAGATGATTCGGGCCACTTCAGTCGAATTGGATCCGGTCTGGTCAATACTGAGCTGTTTGACGGTCCACTGGTTATCCTTGAAAGACCCCAAAAGCGCTCTGGAGTCTCCGGTGACGGCCACCTTCAACATTTTGGAGTTTGTATCGTAGAATGAGAGCAAAGCACATGATCCAGACAACGCAGGCATCAATAACTCGGCAGCTTTGGCCTTATTGTTGTCGTTCAAGAGCTTTTCGATGTTCTTGTTGACGATCTCATGGTCCAACTTCAAGAAGCCGTTTTTGATGGCTTGATCGATGGTCGCACTGTTGGGAACATACCTCAAGTTATCTTCTTGGGCAGGCTTGAAGATGGTACCGAGCTCATGGATCACATACGAGATCAACTGGTCACGCAACTTCGATGAGGTTGTCCAGCCGCCGTGGCCGTCAAAAATACCGAAAAACATCCAGTCTGTGCTGGCACGAATGTTATTATCCTGCAAGATTGGCACTTGCACAATCTCCTCTGCTCGATCGTCTTCTATGGGAGAATTGGAGGGGAGCTGGCAGATATCGTAGCGAGTAACACCTTTGCCACGGTTGACAAGGTATGATTCTTCGTACTGTCTGAGTTTGGAGCTGACCTGCTCCTCATTCAAGAGGAAAACTCCCTCTTTCTGTTGTTGGGAACCTACACCGTTACTCTGGAGCATGGAGCTGGTGGAGGACGAGAAATACTTGTTTTCCATAACTCCGTTGGCCGATTTTGAAGGAGGCGGCGCTATTTTCAGAATGGGACTTCCTAGCGACGACGGAACACTATCCAACTTATAATAATTAGGTTGACTGAACGTCACGTACAGCCCGACAATAACGAAGCCCGAAACGAGGGCCACATTGCGTTTTTTGAAGAGTTTGTTGGCGGTTTTGCGCGAGATGGGCGATCCGTGGCTGCTAAGGTATCGTTTAGCAAGTTGTAAGTGCCGGGAAGCAATATATAGCCTTGAGGCTTTCGGTCTCATGACAAACATGGTGGAGATGGAGATGGTGGGGGAACAACAGGATGGGTGGGGTAAAGTTAGTGGGGCAGTTCGACAAACGCCACCAAAACGAGTATTTTTTGATGCAAATCGCCTGGAACTTTGGGGGTAGTTTTAGTGGTTAAGAATAGAGCAATAGGTTTGTGGGGATTGGATGTTGAGTGCCGGAAACCGAGCGCCGAGGAGATAAGATAGGAGACGATTTATGAGGGAAGATCTGGGAAGTGAGTGCGGCGAGGGGGGAGAATCAGGGGATTCAGGAGGTAATAGAGGGAGTCATGGAGATTATGAGTACTTTTATTATTGGATGGAAACGGTAACTTACACAAGGGAGGAATGGATAGTATGAAAACACGTGGACAACATCACGTGAGATTCCACACGTGATATTGCAACCAGTAACCCCGACAACACCTAGCAGGTTGGGTATTGTCGAAGATGATCTGAAGATCGCTTATGTAGAGGAGATTAGGTATCTGTAGAGATTGCTGTAGTCTCATGGGCCACAAATTTGGTTTCAGCGAAATATCATAGCATGTCTGATAAAGTCACGTGCAAGATTCATTAATCCATCAACGACACTCCAGCAACAGCACAAAGACAATTGGAATCTCTAAATGTTCTTGAAGGATCATAATCGATCATCCTCAAGAACCAGCAACCCCATCCAGCACTCCCTCCTACAAATTCTATGCACCAATTAGATTAGGAACTATACAAACCAGCAAGCATCGCTGTCCATCGCCGACAGATGCACCAAATCCTGATAGCTAACACCGCAACGTCTGTGTATGTGAATTAAATACACGGCACGCCTAGAGCACTTGGATACAACCACCCTCTCCAATATCAAAACACATTCGTCGACAAACAAAAGCAACACTCCACCTTGCAGCTTAGCAAGCTTAAGCAGCAATGGTGACCTCCACATCCACACCAGGCTCGATGGTGATCTGGGTGATCTTCTTGACAATGTGGGCTGGGGCCTGCAAGTCAATGACTCTCTTGTGAATCTTCATCTCGTAAGCATCCCAGGTCTTGGAACCCTCACCGTTAGGGGTCTTTCTGGTGGTGATCTTCAACACCTTGGTTGGCATTCTAACTGGACCCTTCTTGACAATGTCGTTCTGGACAGCATTGTTAATGATGTTGGTACAGACCTTCTCCAACTGCTTGACCTTGGTGGAGGTCAAGGTGATTCTGATCTTGTGGATCTCCTGGGCTTGTTCCTGGACTTTTTCCTTGTTGATTGGGGCAGACATGTTTGACGTTGTAGAGAAGAAAAGTTTTGGCGAAAAATGGGTATTGAGAGTGGGTAAAATTTTCTCGCACGTGACGAGGGCAGGAGCCCCGAGCACGTGATATAGAATGGGTCCTTCTTTGTTAGGGTAACTTAATGGAGAAAAGATTGGGAGAGGAGAATACGGTGAGGATGCCGGGAGAGAGTTTGTTATTGAAGATGTTTGAAGTTATTCGATAAGATTTTGGCATTTTTGTGTGTAGTTTATGGGAGAGCTTGTAGTACATAGAATACTGCGACTAGTGGTGATCGAAATCTGCAGCAGATGAGATGAGGAAAAAAGAAAGCGGAGGATTATAGAGATACGGAGAGAGATAACAACCCAGAAGGTACAAGATAGAATTAAAACTTCAGGAGAGACGCAATATCTCATGAGAGTACAGAAACCTCAGAATACAACAAGAATAATGAATGAATGCTAGCCACCTAAATATTAGTATACTGTCGGCACATAGACCATCAGATATCAATTAATGGTTTTCTCCATGGGTTTTATTTGGATTAAGTCAGAGAGATTCCCAATTGAAAGTTCATCAGTAGGTCTAACTTGTACATACCAAGAAGAAGTAGTGGATGAAAATGGACGATCCACTGAGGGTACTATATACACGGTGCGGGTAACAATAATGTGCCAGAGACAATTTGCACCCAGGGCAGAATCTTGAAGAAAGAGAAGAGAAAGACAAAGACAAATTGGAAAGAGACAAACTGGAAAAAGACAAAGATGCAAAGGAAAAATAGATGAATCGTCAATCGAAAAATCGAATCTTGGGAAGCCAATTTGGAGCCAATTGGAGACAAGTAGTCTAGTGCTGTCAAGAATATTTCGTTGCATTGTCCCATTTTTGCCCCCATTCACTATTACAATTCCACTACTTCTCTGCCTTCAACTCCTTCTCCAAACCTCTCACTGTTCTCCACAAAATTTCGCATTCTTCATCGTTGGCAAACCCACTGGTGGCCCATCTAATCTTTCCATCTTCGTCCAAAACATAAAGGTACCCAGAACACATATTATCACATTTCAAAGTGTTCTTGATATCCAGACTAAGCATTGAATTGGGCAAGATAAAGTAAAGATTCTGTCTTGCAGGAGGAATGATGGTTCTCAAGTTGGACTTGGCCATTTTGACGAAAAGTCCCTTGATCCAACTTTGAGGAAGGTTTACGTCAACAATTTGTGTGTTGGGATACTTCTCTTGAAGCTTCTTGTAGCCATCTTCGCTGAGATAGTCCGAGACATAAGTGTTTGCACAGTTTTCGCCAGAAATCGTGGAGAAAACCCGCAACAACGTCACCTTCCCTCCTAAAATCTGATACAAGTCTCTCTTATCATTTAGGAGGGTATATCCTTTGAAATCAACAAAATACTTGGCCTTGTCCTTCTTGAAATATGACACCGGTGGAGCAAAGATCTTTCCTTGTGTATTGGAGAAGGATTTCGACTCGTAGAACGGCGAATGTGCAATATCATGGTCCAACTGTCTTTGGCGCTGCTCTTTAGCAGATGCACTGAACGGGTTGGAGAGCTGGCCCTGATTCTGGCTAATTTTGGCTGGTTTATCGAATCCAAATGGCCTAGTTATGGTTTGGGCTTTTTCCAACGCCGGCTTGGAGGCTTCTTTTAATGTTGTGACAAAGCGAGGAACCAGACGCTGGAGAGCCGCCGAACTGCTGCAGAATAATCTTCTTTGCATCGTAGTTTGGGTATATTGAAGTGGAATTGGAGTGGTGAATAATGGTGACGGTGTACGGATGTAGAGCCATAGTGTGAAGATAGTTGATGGTGAATTGGAATTTTTAAACTGATATTCTATAGATGGATAGATATTTGTGATATTTCAGATGATATCAAGACAAGCTATCACTTCTTTGATATAGTCTTCCTTTTTTGGATGTCCAACAATGAAACCTTCATCCCACTACTTGAGAGTGCTAGATAAACTACTTGAGTAATAATCAGGAAGATCTACAAACCTTCCTCAATAAGAATAAATATATACGGGACTAGCAATTTCAAACTCCAATCAATCATTTCTAATCTCTCTTTTTCCCACAATCCCAACCACACTCTCCACTTAATGTTCTCCACTGCCTGCACTCCATCACTATACAAAAAATCACCAGCTACTATATTCCCCATCATCACCATGAGTATACAGCTAAGAGACGGCTTGGCCAACCAGACCGTCGACCATATTCTTGAAGATCTCCTCGTGAGATTCGTAATCAATTGCCCCGAAGAAGATTTATCTTCCATTGAACGGGTGTTCTTCCAGGTGGAAGAAGCTCAATGGTTTTACACCGATTTCATCAGACAGCTCTACCCGCTGTTCCAAGGGATGAAAATGAAGACATTTGCACCCCAGTTGTTGAGCAAGTGTCCGCTTCTTTGGAAATGGGGTGATCCAGCCGACGCATTGTCTCGGTTTGGAAAGTATAAGAGTACTATCCCAGTGAGGGGAATTGCCTTGCTTAATAAGGACATGACGAAGGTGGTATTAGTGCAGGGGATACATCCATCGCTGTGGTCGTTTCCTAGAGGGAAAATATCGAAAGATGAGGATGATTTGGTGTGTGCGGTGCGAGAAGTGAGGGAGGAAACCGGGTTTGATGCCAAGGACTATGTTAACGAGAAAGACGTTGTAGAGAGAACGGTGTACGGTAAGAACTTCAAAATCTACATGGCTAGAAACGTTCCAGAAGATTATGCGTTCGAGCCCGAGGTGCGGAACGAGATTGGTCTGATTCGATGGTTCGATATCAAGGGTCTCCACAAGCAGGTCAAGGAGACGCCAAACAAGTATTTCATTGTGGATCCATTCTTGAAGCCATTGACCAGATGGATCAACAAGAATAAGGGTGTGGTGAGTGACGAGGAGTTGATGAGACTGGCGGAAATCAAGTTGAAGGCATTGATGGGTATTCTGGCTGCTGCTCCCTCCGGTTCTGCTGACGCTGGCAGAGAATTGCTTGATATCTTGCAGGGAGTGGCTAAGCCGCCTATGTTACCTCCTTCTTCCACTCTGGGCTCTCCAACCGCGGTTTCTCATCCCCAGTATTTACATAACATCTATGCTGGAATGGGCCAAATGCCCCAGTTTTTTCCCCCTACCAACGGGTTTGTGCCTATACAGCCATTCCCACCGCAGGCTAATGGCGGCTACTTTCCTACTCAGGGACAGCATATGCAGCTTCCCCCACCTACGCTGATTCCACAGGCTTCACAACCTCAGCAAATTCCAGAAGCTTCGCCTGCTCAGCAAATTCCGCAACCATCGCCAGCTCAGCAGATCTCAGCTTCTCCTCAATCAGTCAATGTGCCTACTAATGGGTCAAACTCCAAGGAGCTTCTCTCTGTTTTGAAAGGCGGACCTTTGAAGAAACCAGTAGAACCCAAGAATACCAGAGCGGGCGAGTTCCTTCAGATGCTTAGCAAGAAACCCGATGCCCCTTCTACGAAATCAGCGACTCCTCCAAAAGTACTTCTCAGGAGAGAAAAGGGTGATCTGGATGTGAATGCTTCCGCTACGCTATTGGGTCTTTTGGGGAAGAAACCTCCTACAAACCAAGAAAAGGCTGCCAATGAGGCACCAAGGAAGACCAATGGAGTACAAACTGCTAATCCAAAGTCACAGAACACTGCTGCGTCAGCTGAGCTTCTCGGCTTAATTAATGGAGGAAAGCAAGCAAGTAAATCAAAATCACCACAGTCTTCAGACAAGAAGGTTGACCCTTCAAAGGAATTGCTTGGACTTCTCAAAAAGCCAGCGGAGAAGAATCCTATTGTTGAGGAGCTCGAAGCCCGCCCAATAGCCCACCCTAACGAGTTTTTGAAGGTCCTCAATAGCCATAAACCTCACGAAGACAAACAGGCATCAGGCGAGTTGCTCAGCATTCTCAATCAGCCCAAGAAGCCTCTCCGTATTGCAAAGAGAGAGGAAGGATCACCAGAACTCAAGAGTGTTTTAGGAGACAACGCCAGCACTCCAGTGGGAGAGTCTTCCGCGAACACGAGCATAGCCAGTCTGATTTTGAGCACATTGAACAGAAAATCTACCACGCCGCAGCTGAAACCGATTGTGCAACCTACTCCTCCACCGGAAGATTTCGAGGACTTTGAGAACTTCGACGATTTCGATGAACTCAGTGCATCGCAAAACGACATTTATAACAGCATAGCCAATGATTTTGACGTGGACTCTGATGACAATTTCGAAGACGCAAAGGGTCCGGATACTGAACCCGATATTGTTCTTGCAACACCTCAGAAGAACTACACTAATGTCCAGGGAAACCATTTGTTACTGATCCTCAATGGAGGTAAACCTTTATCGACAAATTATCATGATACATATGGATCCCCCAATCCAGAAGGTGGTTTGGTACAACAAAGCCTTGACCCTCGCCCTAATAATGGAGCAGATATCCTTCGGGTGTTGGGTCGTCGCCCACCTACAGTTGAATCTACTCTCAACGCAGATGGACGCAATGAACTTTTAGGTATTTTAAAGGGTGGCCGCTCCTGAAGGATGATACACACTTGAGATGCTATACAAAAAAGCTCAAATGCATCTATATTCCAAAGAAACTTTTTGCGTCCGCTTTGATAAGTTTTGGCTTCCTGATTGATGGTTTCAGGACCTTGGTGCCCTGTCTTGAAAAAGGCAAGTTTGATTCCACCGGTGGTTTCACTTTCAATTCAGGAACTATAGCCTGGTCAGGATCTTTCAAATAGCAGTACGGGACGTACGCTGACCTCGTTCGAGCTGATCTTAATCGCTTAGCCCAAGATGACTCGTAACTATCGGCAGCACTTTTTGGGTGCATCATATCTATAGTTTCAGGGAAAATCTTAATATCCCAGATCATGGAAGGAACACCCACCAAGTCTATGTTTCTCAGTAGGTAGTGAAGTTTGTATGGCAATGAATAGCGTGCCACTTGCAGTGTGGACGGAACAGCTTCGCTCAATAGCTTCCATTTAGTGTTGGGAACAGGACGGTGATCTGTTGTTGCTGGAATATCCAGAAATTTCAGTGCAAAACTCGACTTGGAGATCATATTGATATCGCTCTCAACGTAGCAAAGTGAAATAGACTCATTCTCAAATAAGCCGGCAATTCCACGTTTAGAGACATTCTCACATGAGCTCAAGCGCAAGATCCGCAACTTCAAATTCCGACCAAGAAGACACAGCCGAATCGTGTAGAGAAACTGATCATCGACCAATTTATTACCAGATAAGTCTAGTGCAACAAGATTTGGAAGGCAGGCAACCGAAATTAACTGGGGAATTGTGAACTCCAACTGAGAACATTCCACCACCACCGAACAGTCCAATTTGGCCACAAATGCAGTCAAATCCGCCACGGACACATTGCTGAAAACGTTATCCATCCGGTGGTTTCTTTTTCCGGGAACTAATCCCCATTCGAGCGCCTGCGCCCTAATATCTAAATCAAGTTCGTTCACAGAGCCAAAAGACAGCTGGTGGCACCAAAACGACTGATGATGGTGGAACTCCCGGGCGAACATTCTGAACAAGTCAGGAGAGTCTTTGCCCAATGCCAAAATCTGTTTCCATACAAATTCCCAGCATGTCCAAGGCGCCAGTTTAAGGTATTCAGACGATAGTGCATCGGCATTTTGTGCAACGTGGTACGCACACAATTGGCGAAGAGATGAAGGGGGTTTGAGGGTTGAAGAAACAGGTTTGGCCATACTGGGCGCAAGATATTGCCACAGATACACCAGCAATCCCGATGCGTCAAAAACCGGTTTCTCCACTTGCCTCTCCATTGGGGTAAGTGGTGGAGGCCGTAGGATTCTGTTCTTTTTGGAGGTCCGACGAACATGTCGCCGAGTGCCTTTCTTACGATTGTATCTCTTTTTCGAGAACATACGTACTATGAGATTACACAATAGAGGTAGATCTGTAGATATAGATGTTAATGTACAATGTGTATATAGATTGACTTCGATGTAGGTGTGCACACTATAGCGCAGGCCATCACCATTTTCACTTTTACGAGTTTGAAAAGACACTAAGAACCGACAGAAAACACAAAACCTCTCAGAAAATATGAAGTTGGACACATCTCACATGCGGTATCTTACCGCTGACGACTTCCGTGTGCTTCAGGCCATCGAGCTCGGATCCAGAAACCACGAGTTGGTCCCCACCCAAATGATTCACTCCATCGGAGGATTGAAATCTCCATCAGCCACCAACAGAGCATTAGGCGACTTGGCCAAACTCAAGTTGGTGTCGAGACTCAGAAATGCAAAGTACGACGGGTTCAGAATCTCCTACTCAGGCTACGACTACCTTGCACTCAAACTGATGTTTAATAGGAACACCTTATACTCAGTAGGCTCTACCATCGGAGTTGGAAAGGAGTCGGACATTTATGCCGTCAGTGATCCGCTGGGAAATCAGAAGGTGTTGAAGATCCACCGGTTGGGAAGAACATCTTTCAAGACGGTGAAAAACAATAGAGACTACTTGAAGAACCGAAATACTTCCAATTGGATGTATTTGAGTCGCTTGGCAGCAGAGAAAGAATACGAGTTCATGACCATTTTGCACGATAACGGCTTTATTGTGCCCACTCCATATGACTACTCTAGACACTGCGTGATGATGGAGTGGATCAAGGGATACCCGATGAAACATATGAAGAAATACCCTTCTTACAAGAAGTTGTATTCGGACTTGATGAATTTCATTGTGAAATTGGCCAACCACGGGTTGATCCACTGTGACTTCAACGAGTTCAACATCATTATTCGCGAGGATGCCCAGAGAGACGGCTACGAATTTGACTTTGTGGTGATTGATTTCCCCCAGTGTGTCTCCATTGAACACACCGACGCTAAGTTCTATTTCGACAGAGACGTGCAAGGAATCAAGACGTTTTTTGAGAAGAAATTTAACTACAAGCCAGAGCACGATGCGTCTATGCTTGATACGGATGGCTATGGAGAAGGTTACAAGTATGCATATCCTAACTTCAAGCGAGATGTTAAGAGAATCAAGGAATTGGACGGTGAGGTCAAGGCGTCAGGATGGACCAAGAAGAAGGACAAGGGAGATCGTGATTTGGAGAGTGCAGTTCAAGGAATGAGAGGTCTCGATTTGAACGAGGATGAACAAGACAATGACCAAGATGACTTGTCTGAAGTGGAATCGCAAGACGACGAAGACGACGATGAATATAGTGAGGAAGATTTTGATGATGAGTTCGAAGAAGAGGAGGAGGACGATAATGAGGAAAACGAGAAGATCATTGAAGCAATCTCGGCAGGATCCAGCAATTTGAAGATGGATAAGTTGGGGAATTATATTTTGGACGAGTAGACAGAGCAGAAATAGAAAGGATGGAGAAGAATCCAATGAAATTTATCAATCGAGTATAACGGATAAGGGAAATAATGGTAACAGAATGATTAAATATGAATAGAACCGTTGTCCACATCTACATGACATTATAATTGATATTTCTTTCCCAAAGTATAATAAACAAACGGCAAAATGATTTTTTTTGTACAGAATTAGCTTATCATTCTCTATGCTTAACGGGTGGCCATACCTTTGGTGACGGCTCTCTTCAAAGCCAACTCAGCCTTTCTGTAGTCATCGCCGGTAGACTCCTCAATCTCCAAAGCCTGCAAGGCATCAGACAAAGCAGCCTCGATCTTGTCCTTAGCGGACTTCTTCAACTTAGCAGACAACACTGGGTCGGTGACAGTGGACTCAACAGAGGCAACGTAAGCCTCCAACTTCTGCTTCTGCTCGTGTCTCTTGGCGAAAGCATCGTCAGCGTTCTTGAACTTCTCAGCGTCAGAGATCATCTTCTCAATCTCCTCAGTGGACAATCTACCGATGGAGTTGGAGATGGTGATGTTGGCGGATCTACCGGTGGACTTCTCGACGGCAGTGACCTTCAAGATACCGTTGGCGTCAACCTCGAAGATGGACTCCAAAACTGGCTCTCCAGCAGGCATTGGTGGGATGTTCTTCAAGTCGAACTCACCCAACAAAGTGTTCTCGGAACAGTTGACACGCTCACCCTGGTAAACTGGGAACTGCACGGTGGTCTGGTGGTCGGCGACGGTGGTGAAGGTTCTTCTCTTGATGGTTGGCACGGTGGTGTTTCTTGGAACCACTGGAGCAAACACGTTACCTTGCATGGCAACACCCAAAGACAATGGGATGACATCCAACAACAACAAGTCCTTGGTGTCCTCGGAGGTGGACTGACCGGTCAAGATAGCACCCTGGACAGCAGCACCGTAGGCAACAGCCTCATCTGGGTTGATGGACTTCTCCAACTGCTTACCGTCAAAGAAGTCAGACAACAACTTCTGGATCTTTGGGATTCTGGTGGAACCTCCAACCAAAACAACCTCATCGACACCAGCCTTTCCGAGCTTGGCGTCCTTCAACACTTGCTCAACTGGCTCCAAAGTAGACTTGAACAAAGCAGAGTTGATGTCCTCAAATCTGGCTCTGGTGATGTTGGCGGAGAAGTCCTCACCCTCGAACAACGAGTCAACCTCGACGGTGGTCTGGGTGACGGAAGAAAGAGTTCTCTTAGCACGCTCACAGGCGGTTCTCAATCTTCTCAAAGCTCTGGCATCACCAGAGATGTCGTGGCCAGTCTTCTTCTGGAAGTCGGCCTTGAAGAAGTCCAACAAGTTGGTGTCAAAGTCCTGACCTCCCAAGTGGGTGTCACCAGCGGTGGCCTTGACGGTGAAAACACCTCCGGTGATGTTCAACAAAGAGACATCGAAGGTTCCTCCACCCAAGTCGAAGATAAGAACGTGTCTCTCCTTCTCGGACTTACCAGCACCCAAACCGTAAGCAATGGCGGCGGCGGTTGGCTCGTTGATGATACGCAAAACGTTCAAACCTGCAATGGCACCGGCATCCTTGGTGGCCTGTCTCTGGGCATCGTTAAAGTATGCTGGAACGGTCACCACGGCCTTCTCAACCTTCTTGCCGATCTTGGCCTCAGCAATCTCCTTCATCTTCACCAAAACCATGGCGGAGATCTCCTGAGGAGAGAAGGTCTTGGTCTCCTCCAAGTACTCAACCTCAATCAATGGGTTGCCGTTCTCGTTGACAACCTTGAATGGCCAGGTCTTGATGTCCTTCTGGACAGACTCGTCGTCGAAACCACGACCAATCAAACGCTTGGCATCGAACACAGTGTTCTTTGGGTTCAAAGCAGCCTGGTTCTTGGCGGCATCACCAATCAATCTCTCCTCGGCGGTGAAAGCAACGAAAGATGGAGTAACTCTGTTACCCTGCTCGTTGGCGATGATCTCGACAGCCGAGTCGTAAGTAGCAACACACGAGTAAGTGGTACCCAAATCGATACCGATAGCACCCTGGAAAACACCGTCAGCCATTTTTTTGTTGTAGTGGTGGGAAAAAGATGGGAAAGAGAGGATTTAAATGGGAAAAAATGGGCGAAAAATTTTCAGGGCCGGCATCCGTGCACCAGGAGGTACGGCCGGAGTGCACAGAAACGGTCTCAGATATACGCCCAGAGCGGGGGGAGTCTGTTTTGGGTGGTTGGGGGTGATTATTATTGGGGAAAATTAGGGAGGGTGATAGAATTGGTTGAGGTGGGTATTGTGGGAGCATTTCAGTGGTTTTGGTCTATTTCTGTGTGAGTTTTGATTGGGTCATTTGGACAGAGATGATGTGTCACGTGCGAGATCCATCCCTGGGCCAAAAAAAAAAATGTGTGAGGAAGTGTGCAGGGCGTTGCAGCCAGAGATGAGATGAGGAAAGAGGAAATTGGTATTCTGAGAGGGAAACATTTTGAGAGGGAAACATTAGAGATGAAAACATTTGAGAATGGTTGAAGGAGAAATGATTGGAGAATTTAGGATATGGGAGGTGTGGATGTGGGCCATTTTTCTGTAGTGTTGGGTTGCAGGTAATGCCTAATATGGGAAATTGATGTGTAGTACATGCGGTGCGAATTAATAGTCCTAAGTCAAGAAATGTGACCTAACAGAGTAGAAGGTGAGACTAATTGTAATTTGGGGAACAATATGGGAGTATATGGGATAGAGGGTCCAGAAGCAATGGTCTCTGGAGTCATATTTTCCAGGTCAATTGACTTTGGAATAGTGAGGTTTCAAGACTACGAATTCTGGAACAAGTAAAAATATAGGTCGGTTGATTTGTATAAATGGAAGGCCGAAATTGCTGAATTGATCTCCATTTCACAATATAGAGTCTGAAGTGTTTTTGGTGGTATGGTATCTAAATGATCTATTCTGGGAGAAATTGGTAACGCAGGAGCCTTTCTTTGAAGAAATTCAACCAGTTTGAGTATTTTTTCAGAAACAACTGATCCTCATTATTATATTGTAAAGCTATGATTTGAGATGACACGTTTGAGATGAAGGTCTTGCTTTAAGATGGAAGCCAATTGAAATGGCTGGGAAGGAATTGAAAGCATCTTGGACTAAGAGTTTGGAGTAAGCTTACCAGCACAATACATCCTTAAAATCCAGATATCCCAGTAGTATCCTAGATGAATAGATATGCAATATCCGAATGACTCTCCCACATTGAGAGTCCACTCAACTACATGGTCAACATTATACGAAATTACTGGGAACTATAGACACATGAGCTCTTTCCCGGCTGCTGTTCCACCCATACAATATCTAAACGCTACAATTCTTCTCATACTTAATGTATAATATACATTTCAAGCAGTACAACCACGTTGGGTATTTGACCGTAACTCGCATGTAGAACATCGTAGTCATATACTCTTGAATTGAATGTAAAAAGAATGGGACTATAGTGTTTGAATTGGCAATGCTTCACATTTATACTCTTGTAATGGAGTACTACTGAGGAGATCACTTTGGTCTGGACCCGGTAGAAACTCCAGACCGGAATGATCAATACAATGCCAATAAATATCATCCTTGCTGTCCTGAATAGTCTTCTGAGTGTCTATAGGTAAATGGAAAATCAATAAATCTACCACAATAACCTCCATGCCGCCTTGTATTAGTTGCTCATATTAATTGGCCAGTTCATGCTTTATTAATTACTAGCCCACACCCTCTCATTAATTCTTAGTCTTCTGCTCCTTGTACATGCGAGTTAACACCTCGTACAAGAACACATACTGATGCTCAGTTTGCACCATCATCATACGCTCGCCACGCAATTTCTTCACAAGATCAAGCACAGGATCCACGGAAGTGCAGTCAAACGGATTGGAAAAGTGGCGCAAATAGTCAATCGCTATAAACGTTCCCGTCCGTCCTACTCCAGCAGAGCAATGAACAATTGGAACCACTCTGGGGTATTCGGCCCTAACCGCAGCAATCTCCTCCGAAAGAGAAATGAGCGGCTCTACAGCATCTGGAACCTTCGTATCCTGCCACCCCTCATAGTAGAAGTGCAACACCTTCTTTGAGATGTCACCGCTCTGTAGACTCAACGTCGTGACTGTAAATCCATCATTATGCAACTCTTCGCCAATCCAGGTCACCGTCAATTTTCCAGGAGCAATCTCGTCTCGCTGCAACGCCTCAGACATGTCCCAGTGGCTATGATTCTGCGATGGCCAGTACTTGTTGCACTTTTCTCTCCCCATCTCTACTAGCGGCGTCACCATGGCAATAACAACGGTATCTGACCCCAGCTTGATTGCCTGATCAAAGCACATGGCCCAGAAGTGATGAATTGTGCCCCGGAGTGGTCCCTGGGCGGCAATGTATCGAGCTTCAGGAGAAAGATTGACCCATGAAGCATTGATGTAGTCCCAGCCATTTTTCCCAGTCACAGGAAGCGCCACACGGGTCCGGTCCCATGGAAATACATTCAGGTACCTATTACGAGGCCTGGACTTAGCGGCCACTGCAGTTTCGATGCTCCACGGAGATTTGGGCACCTGAGAATATGCTTCTTCAAGATGGTGATCGCAGATGCGGGAAAGTTCGTTGAAACGGGCCCTTCTCTGGGCAGTGGAGAGGGTGAGAAACGGCGGCAATATGATCATGAGTCGCTTGAGGTGCTGGAGCGTGGAGGTGGCAATCTGAACGACCTTATTTGGAAGTATTCCCGATACATGGAATGTTGGAATCAGATGGGCCATAATCTGGGGTGGTGGTGCACGGGTGTACAGATGGCTCTCTTTAGATTGGAACAAACCAGAGAATGTAAATGGGAACGAAAGACGGGAAAATATAGACCGAAGTTGAAGAAACCGTCCCCGGTAGAAGAATAAATTGGCTATTCTTGTCGGTTCTTGCACGTCAAGGGCTCTTTATCCCACATCTAGTGCTGCATCTTCCGCATGACCCGAGAGTAATAGACGATGTCTAGAATGCGAATTAGGGTTTGGACTGGAGTTGAGAATTTACTTTGCTATTGGGAAGAAAATGATTATTAGCCATTCAATGTGGTTCGATTTGATTTGCATTTTCAGAATGCCCTTGAGCAATATACTTTACGAGTTTCCTATATTTCATGCATTTTTAGACTTGCCATGAGGTTCCCACATTGCCTGTACACCTTGGAGCCAGTGGGTCGTAACTGCCACATTTCTGCAATACTAGCAATGGTTGCAGCACGGTACATTTAATTGAAGTTTCCAACCTAAATTTATTTTCTAACACCTAGAAATATCTTCCAAACCAATCAATATCTTCCTATCTAGTCCTTCAATGTGGCAAGGTCAACGGCCTCGCCAACAGTAATAATCTCGTCGTAAACAAGCGTGGTCAAAAATTCCGCCAAACTGTCACCACGGATTTCTGGTCTCAAGTAATTGGCTGCAACCTCAAACTTGCCTCCAAACTGCTTCTGAAGTTTTTCCGTCTCTTCGTCCAAAAGCTTCAGCGTCAACTCTGGAGTCACCTTCTCGTTGGTGTCGGCCAAAACCACCCCATGTTTCACCCAAGAGTACAATTGGAGTCTGGAAACTTCAGCAGTAGCAGCATCTTCCATCAAGTTGTTGATTGGAACACAGCCAATTCCTCTGATCCACGATTCCATGTAGCAGAGCGCAATGTACAAGTTCTCTTTGATTCCATTGGTGGTGATTTGAGCTCCTTCAATGGCAGTGTTGGAGAGATCAGCCGCACTGACATTCTCTTGTGGAATAATATGGATCTGGTTAGGAGTGGGCATAAGACGGTTAAAAACGCCGTTGGCAATTGGGGCCAATGCGGGATGTGCAACCCAGGTTCCGTCATAATGCATGGTGGCTTCACGGAGTTTGTCGGCTTCAACTTTCGCCATGGCAGTATTGTTGGCTTCCACGTCATTCTTGATAGGAATTTGTGCAGCCATTCCTCCCATAGCATGAACTTGTCTTCTGTGACAAACATTGATGAGTCTCTCACAGTATGCTTTCATGAATGGAACTTTCATGGTGACCAATCCTCGGTCAGGAAGAATCTTGGACTTGTCGTTTCTCAATCTCTTGATGGTGTTGAAGATGTAGTCCCACCGTCCGCAGTTAAGACCGGCGCTGTGGTGCCTTAATTGGTAGATGATTTCCTCCATCTGATAAGCAGCAGGAAGAGTCTCAATAAGAACAGTAGCACGAATCGTTCCACGAGGAATACTCAAGGCATCCTGGGAAACATTGAAAATGTCATTCCACAACTTGGCTTCTAAGTGGTGTTCCATCTTGGGTAAGTAGAAGTATGGTCCATGGCCGTTGGCGAGCAGCTGGTTCACGTTGTGAAAAAAATAGAGACCGAAGTCAAGCATCGATGCCGAAATTGGCTCGCCATCAACCAAGATGTGCTTGTCTACCATGTGCCAACCTCTAGGTCTAACAAGGATCACAGGAATATGACGGCCAGGACTTCTGTTGACTCTGTATGTCTTTCCGGTATCATTGTGAACGAAATCCACATTGTGTCTGACGGCGTCGTACAAGTTGACTTGTCCATTGATGACATTGAGCCAAGTTGGCGACGAGGAGTCTTCGAAATCGGACATATAGGTTCTGACCGGAGTGTTCAAAGCATTGACCACCATTTTACGTTCTGGAGGCCCAGTAATTTCACTTCTTCTGTCGGCCAAACCTAAACCGGGAATTGCTCCGATCCATTCGGGGTTCTCTCTGCTCTTGACAAGATCAGCATCTTTCAAAAATTCGAGAGGTTTGCCAGCGTCAAGTTGTGCTTGGACTTTCTGTCTGTTCTCAAGCAATTCCTCCCTAGTGGAGTTGAAAGCACGATGGAGCATCACCACAAATGAAAGAGCCGACTTGGTCAAAATGTCTGCTTGCGAGGTACCAGAATCGTACTCTGCCTTGTCAGACACTGGTGCAAGAACCAGAACGTTATCAAGCGATGAATAGAGCATTTTATCAGTGAGGAAGTTAGAATGAGCAAAAATCAATAGTCACGAAGTTGTATTTTCTGCGATTACCACAAATAATTTTGAACCAGAGGATTCCTCAGGGCAAGCGTATTCTTATATCCCTAAACCAGAGTCAACCCCGGAATATTAGTCGGAGTCATACTGTTGGGAGAACATGCAATGTCTAAAGTCCGTGCAGGTATTTGAATCAGCCTCTCGGGAATCACCGAGCCATTTTAAACGGTATTTCTTGACGAAATGTGGCTGGATCGGTGTTGACGTAGATCTAGATCATTTTTCCAAGGGCCAGAATGAAGTAATCTATGTCTTTTCCCTCGAGGCAAGGTTCAGTCAAACTGGTTATGAGTAGCACCTAACGCCGTCGGAGTTGGTTCCGGATTGCAATTCTCGGGTGTGCGGAATTCATGAGTCTTTCAAGAGACTATGCACATACAATAACTCAGATTCGCAATCGTATATTGAATCACCAGGATGATTATGCTGTAAAATTGTGTTTTGAGGTTTGGAGCGGTCTAGTATGGGGAGCTGGATATTTAATCAGTACAGTTTTCGGGGTTAAAGATCGCTCTCCGGGATTACGAAGACATTTTCGAGAGCCATATGTTCCAGTTTGCTTTATGGACAGATTTGTATTCTGGACCCTGTTCCTAAAAATTTCATTGAGAGTTGACCATCAATTGTCTCCTACTCGTCCTTCTCTATCCATCTATTCATTACCTCTTCAGTGCTAAATCTACTCCAAAACCGAAGTGATCTGAGCCTTCAAACTCGAGTCAATCTCATCTTCAGACCCAGTCAACACTCCAGCAACCTTCAACACGGAAGCAGTATTCTTCACCACGCGATCCCACTCAATCTCCTTCAGTCCAATTTGCTCATTGAATTTGACTGTCTTCAACCACTCACGGGCATCTTCGGCAGAGTAGTTCAAATTGGTCAGGATGTGGTCTACGGCAGCTTCTGGATTCTGCAAAAAGTAAGCAATTCCCTTCTTGACAGCCGCAAGAAATCCCTGGATATCAGCTTTCCGTGCGTCCAACACCTTCTGATTAACAGTAACAACCCAAGATGGCCAAGGTGTGTAGATCTCGCCAATTCTTTTGATTTCGCCAGAATCGTAGTACTTCTTCGAGGTGAAGTGCTCCCACATAAACGCATCTGCGTCCACCTTTTGTCCGTTTTCGTTGGTATACTTCTGGTTGACCGCATCTCTCAAATTCTGGAAGTTGTGCAAGATAGGAAAGTCACTGAAGTACGGAACAGGGAAGCTCAGCTGCATACCCAAGACATAAGACATAACATATGAGCCCGAGCCGATTCTGGAAACTCCGATCGCCTTACCAGCCAAATCGCTAGCATTGGCAAAATCTCTATCTTTGCCAGTAGAAATAGCCCAGCAAAGGGGACTTTCCACGTAGGTTCCCACAACACTGTACTTGTCATTGCCCTTCGCAATGTCGGCGACAAATGCCTCGGTTAAGCCCACCGCAATGTCAATGGCACCTTCATTAAGAAGATTGATGAGCCTTCCCGAACCTTCAATCACAGGAACGAATTCCACCTCGAGATTTCTCTCGGCATAGAAACCTTGATCACGAGCAAAGAAAAGGGGGGTAGAGAAGTGCTCTGGGATGTAGGCGACAGTGAGCTTAGTCATGATGTAATATCCGGAAGTCGCTCCAGAAGTTGGACATATAATTTGACAGCCACGCACGTGACCCAGAGAGGTAATGTGGTCATAAATGGATAAAACGAAACGGAGGAAACGGAGGAAAAATATCAGATATCAGCAATCTCTTCTGAAGGTAAAAGGATTGAAACGCTCAACGGGTCAAGAGTCTTCAGGTCGAGATTCGTCAGGGTTGTTCAGGGCTGGACCTCAAGGTCGCACGATACATTCTCGTACACCCAGTATCACATATATTTACCTTAACATGCACAGTCAGAGCCGGCCGGACGCAGTCCAGACCCACTCAAGTCAATACGTCCGCCCTCAGCAGGACGCGACTCCTCCACCACCGGCTTCAGCTCGGGAATCTTGCTTCCAATGGCAACAAAAACCTCGTTCACATTGTACAGCGTCTTGGCAGAGGTTTCAAAGAACAAAAGCCCTTCCTCCTCGGCCAACGCACGACCCTCATCAACACTCACTTTACGCAACGAGTCGTCGGAGTCATTCTCGTCCGATACCAAGTCGTACTTATTTCCTACAAGCGCAATAGTAATATCCTTGGAGGCCTGCTCGTGCAACTCCTTAACCCAATGTCTAGCCTTGATAAACGATGCAGGCTTGGTGATATCGTAAACAACCAACGCAGCCTGGGCGTTTCTGTAATACATTGGAGCCAAAGAGGCAAATCGTTCTTGTCCGGCGGTATCCCAGATTTCATACTTGATGGTTCGGTCACCAATGGTGCATTTCTGTGTCAAGAATGCGGCGCCAATAGTGGGCTCCTTGTTTTCTTGAAAGTCGTTACTCACAAACCGCAACACTAGTGAAGATTTGCCCACGGCGGCTTCGCCGAGTAATACTAGTTTGACGGAAGTTGCGGGAGAGGGGAAACTCATGGAAGGGAGAAATGGGGGAAATAAACCAGAAGTACGTGGAATGCGGCGATTAGTGTGGTAGACAGCACCTTAGTTGATGATGTAGCAGTTAGATAATGTGGTGATAGGGGATTGGGAGGTCCTGGTGGGTTGGTGGGCTTGTGGTAGGTGCACGACCGGCGAGTTGGGTGGACTGTGGGAGTAGAGGGTGGTGGAAGTGCGACTGAGATGTAGTGCGACTGAGATGAAGTAGTGCGAACGAGATAGATGTACAGTGAATGAGGTTTATTGAGTAAGCGTGAATGGAATGTCTTGGGTTCTTTCTCGGAGTAGATTGGGAGGGTGTGTTTGCTTTCATTTTCTCGTGAATAGCTTTTCATTCCTTGTAATTGTCACTTTTTCACTCCATTGTGCTTCTGGATACAAGATTCTTCTTTCATGGATGAATACTTTGACCAAATGATAAAGAATCGGATATCTGAGTTAGAATGTATCCGTGGAAATTGATAGTTGATGGCGCATGTTGCGTATGTGGAAGGAACAAGTACACGTGCCAGAGCAAGTAGTCAACTATGTAATGTGGCCCTACCTCAGCATTATTTATTAGCTTCTATGTCGTTGTTAGATATACCTCATGAGTTGTCCGCTGATTTCATCTGTGTGTGAACCAAAGTTGTAGTGACATCATTCCTAAAAAACGCCCATGAACTACATGTCGATGGATAGCTATTGATAATCAATTCTCAGATGATGGGCTGACAACTTACAGTCTGAATAGCCCGAAGTTATTCTTTCCTATGGCCACCATTTCTCCTAATATTTGAATCACAGGTTCATGTGTAGTTCTGCATTCCTTACCGCACCCACGGATTACAAATATCTGCAATTCTCACCCCACAAAACTCCCGACCTTCTCCAAACTTCTCCCAAATGAATTCATGGCCCACATTCATAATAGCACTATGGGTGATCTTCACTACATGTACATTCTCGTAAATTAGACTTTGTCGGGCGCATGTCAGAATCCGCATTAACCTAAAAAAAGACACGGAATAAAGCCGATCCCGATAATCATCAACAAGGTGTTCAAGACAACAACATTTGGAGTCTTTTAACCAGGAATTAAAAGTTGTAAATTATTGTATTTCTCTATATTCTACCTATCGGCGGCCAACTCTTCCATTTCAAGTCACCCTGATTGAGGAGAATAAACACAATTAAGAGAAAATAGAAACGCTTTCAGTGGGGTTAACTGAGCCAACTCCGCCACGGCGTTTTTGTGATTCACAATTTTAGACACAATGTTACGTGCTCGTGCATAAATTAGGAAGCTCTCCTTTGTAGTGCACCTTGTTTATACTTTCGTTGATGGCATTTCGCTATGTTTACAGTTTAGGACTTTTGGGCTTTTGTCTACTTGGACACATCCACGATACCAAAGTCGGCGAGCACAAAAAGATTTCCCTCAGCGCCTGCAAACTCGGACTTGATAAAATGTTGTCACTGTTTAACAGCTCGATTCTCCGCACTGGAATATGACTGCAGTCCTGGGGCAGTTTAGATCCTGCGGACAGTGGATCAAATCGCGCATGGTTACGATGTTGGCATGCAAGTAATTCCGACGTGCATGGATACTTGTGAATAACATGGAAACGGCTGGAATTGCTTGAAAACTATTGATAATTACCATCTAAGCATTAATTCTCCCTTATGATGTATTAAATGGTCCATCAGCACGGCATGCCTGACATTGCAGATGTTTTGCATTATGCATCATGCAGGCTATGATCCTGTGCAAGCACTGGTTGTGCGCATGAACAGGCTATTGCAAAGGGCATCTGCGCCAAGTTATTCTTGTTATTTGTGAAGAAGGTTAAGGATGGGATAAAGAATTCGGTTATGTAAATGCATGTTAATGTCAAACAACAGCATCTTCACTGTACCTTCGAGGGAAGATGAAACTGGAGATCACCCGACAAAATTTTGTGGATGACGGCACCCATTGTCTGGCGTTTCAGAATATGTACCTTTTGACAGAATATTCCATGTTCTATCTCCGGTGCCAGCATAGCCTCATCGTACAATGCTTCCTTTTCAGGTGACTTTCTACTAATTAAATTTCGTAAAGGATTTTTATGATACATTGATCTTACCTAAATTCTTGCTTCCAAGTCTATTATACATCTTCCCACGAGCATAACTCGTCTAAATCTATATCTTATATGTTCTGGAATATGCCCCACGTTGCCCAAGCTACTTTTCGCTCCAATAATCGTTGCAGATTGTTAGTGAAATGACGGGTATTTCTAATCTCTATTAAATCTTGCTGGCCAACTTTTCGAATGGCAATTTCGAAGGCACTCACTTAAAATGTCGGAGGGTACGGTTTGGAAGAAAGTGCCATTCGGAAAAATGTATCTAATTCCTATTTAATAATTGCCGAACATTCTATTGGACAAAACTACCACAGTGGATCTCGTAAGGGCGAATTCATTCCAGAAGTATTGCAGTGACGGTGACGTGTGATTCTGGAAACGCAACACGCTAAATTTGATCCCTTTATGCTATTCGCGATCCACCTATCCCACCTATCCTTCTAAATCTGTTCTACACGGATGCTTTTGAATACAGAAAAGAAGTTCAATGGAGAATTCCCAGTCTATAAGAATACGTATACCATCGCTAATTTTTTTACTATGCTCATTCGCGTCGGCCATTCCGGGTGAGAAACCTCCCCGCACAATCACCTCCAAGGAAAAATCTTTGGAGTAAAACGCACGCCACCACCTTTCTTCCAACCAAATGCTTCTGGACATTCCCGGCGTCCTAATTCGAGCCGACTAGTACGCCATAAAATTCTTGGGCCCCAAACCATCGCGTATTGCCAGCACACGTCAGCTCGCTAGTTGCCGGCCGACCCTACCCTCGTCGCTTCATCGGCCCGTTTGCGAGCAACCCAGAATTCAGCGTTATATGTAAAGTTCAGCAATGCCCTAGTGTCACAGCTGTAGGTTGTCAGAATACCCGACTCGTGGTGGTCCACCACAAACCCAATTTTGTCCATGAGCACAAAAAGCTCTTCTCTCGATAATTCCATTCCCTCCATAGTGGTGACCACGTCCTGGGGAGGCTTTCCTGGTTCCATCACTTTCCTCACCATCGTCGTCGTCAGGTCACCCTCGAAATGCCAATGGAGAGGTCCAACATTAACCCACACCCCATCATCTTTGAGGCAGTGGTGGATGGCCTTCAAGTAGTCGATGATGTTGGTGGCGGTGTCCAAGAAAAAGCAGGTGGCCACCACCTCGAAATGGCCGGCGTTCTCGATCCGGAACTGAGAGGCGGCTGCATCTGTGCTGTAGGTATCGCTTTCGGCCAACCCCGGCGGGCCATAGAGATCCACAAACGACCCTGCTGCCATAGACATGAGCTCACCAACCTCTGCGTCTGCCTGCGGGTCCCCGCTGAATATCGACATGGCGCTCTCGTCGGGTATCTGCACCGGTCTCACCTGGTACAAGCGTCGCGCCAAGTGCGACAGCCGGTGGATGTAGGGGAATATGGTGTGGGCATTAGGCATGGCCATGCGGTTGAGCACGTATCCCAGCGCAAGCAACATGTGGTAGCTCACCTCGTTTCCCTGGGTGCGAAACCCCCGCTTGACAAGCTCGAAAACCATCCTTCCCAACCCACATCCTGGCACTAATACTCGTACATTATGGCGAATATCTTCATCGTAGAGCTCACAAATTTTGTCGATTATCCGCCCAAACGTTTGTGTTCGTTCCGGGGCGCCGTCGCTGCTCCACTCTCTAGCAAATTGAAGAAGCGTCGATCGCACTTTATCGTAATCAGAATAGGAAGCTGGCGCCCACAGGGAAGGGTCAACATCAATTCCCCAATCCTGCGCTGCAGAGACCGCCAATTGTTCTGTGAAGTGGCGGTTAATGCTGATACATTGGTCTAAATCTCGCAACAAATGCGGATAAAAATCGAGAAGCAGCTTCTCTTCCGCGGTGAGCAGACTCCATTTTATTGACTTGGGCTTCAACACTTGGCCGTGCTGCCATTGGTGGAATGTAAAAAACGAATGTAGCGTAGCTGTGATAGCACGGTGTTCTTCGTCCATTGGTAAGAGAAGAGTTGGAGGACCTGCATGTTTGATATGATAGTGGTGGGGCAATGGAATTGGGGGGATTCGGGAGGAAATGGGACAATTTGGGGGATTTGGCAGACTTATGGTTTCTTGCCGGTAAATTTTCTTGGCGCCGCTGTGGTTTCGTGTGGTTATTTTTTGTAGCTGAGTGGAAGGTATTTCGGGGGCTTTCCCTACTTGTTGGCATATGTTGCTCATCGAGCCACTATTGGCCGAAAGGTCCACAAAAGCAACAAGTCAAGCGATTATTATTCACTTTTTTTCTATTGGAATTCAAGAACAATGGTGCCCGACACTTCTCACATTTCGTATCTCTTATCGTTGCATCACTCATGTTTTCGAATGGCACACTCAAGGTAGCTAGTAGACATGTAGGCACAAGAACATTTTTTATTCTTGAGTTTCCACTTTCCACTGGTACTGATGGTGGTTATCTTTATATTGGTGATGAAATTGTGGGCTTCAAATTAACCCTGCGGCTATACTTGCCAGCGGTGCCCAATTCACAATGACTCCGTTAGATATCTTGGCGATGGGATTTCAGAATGGCAACGGACAAGATATCCAAAAATCTCCATACCTTACGAACATATTATGATGAGCGAAGCCCATCCTCAAATGGGCCAATGTCCAAACATCAAAAATGCCCTTCTACTCGTTTTAATCGTCTAATCGTGATATTTCTATGAATGAGGGCCTAGAGGCCCGGAGCTGCATCCATCCCAAGCAATCCATGGGGTTTCAAGCTCAAAAGATCCACTTCGAGGCTGCCGCCAACGGGCTGCGGGGCAAAAAAACCCATGGCCGGATCTTCTGGATCCAGAATTTGTGGATAGTGTTGCGGCAGAATGTAGGTGGTGTTGAAGGAGTGAATTGGATACTCACGAACCCCGACTCGTTCATTGAATTCATCACGGGTATACTTGATATCGGTGATGGTGTTCCTCCACTCGATAACATTCAAGATGGGAAAAAGTCTTCGACCCTTTCCGTTGTGGACAAGATTGCGGTATAAGATGGCCATCCGGATCTTGAAGAAGGTAAGCACACGAGTAGCGTACACAGCCAACGTTTTCAATTCCTCCTTATACATATTGTAGAGATCCCGGTCCACACAGAGCTGACCCGGATCGTCAAGCTCGCCAAAAACCTCGTTATCTTCGTGAGCAACAAACACATCGAGCAACAACGGACTGTCCAAGTCCCGTAGATAAAAAAACCTCATCTGCGGCATCACAGCGTATAAGCCACGGCGAAACAATCTGCTGAACAAATTGAGGATTTTCTCCAACGGATCCGACTTCTTATTCACCATTAGCAACCTCGACGGTTGCACACATGTCCACCTGTGGAATATGTGAAAAAAAAGCTCTTCTTGGTGTTGAATATTGTCCAACGAGCCATTTACCTCGGGGATGTACGACGTCAACGCCTTCTGGCAAAAAATCTCGAGCTGACCGTATTCTTTTTGCACAAACGACCACGTTTCTCCGTTCACCACATGGTGAGCACCAAACTTATTCAAAATATGGCCGAACCGAGCCAACATTCCCTGGTACTCGCCCAAAAAATTCCAATCGTACGCCGGTAGATAAACTGTTCTGGCGATATTTGTCATCAAATTGAGGTAGATGGGAATAAGTGACGGAGCAGACACTCTGGACTTCTGAGATTGGTGCAAAGTGTGAATAAGCACGGAAAACATCCCATCACGGAAGCATCTTGTTGAGTATGCTGTTGCTTCCGGGTCGTAAATCGACATGAGAGAGAGAATATACGAGATTGAGGAAGTCAATTCCGGGGACGCATTTTCGTTCAAGAGCGCCAGAAGCTTTTTTATGGCCACGGCGTAGTGCTTGATCAGATGCACCAACAAATTGTTCTTGAGATGAGTGGCCGCCACCAACGTATCGAACTTGACGCTATTGGGCACCAGGTAGGCATTGGTGATCATGTAGTTTGTCGTCAAGTTGATGAGGCACAGAAACATCACATCCAGCGTGAATGCACGGAAGATAAAGTAGGAGAGCCAGATGCGGAAAAGCAGCCTGATTTCCGGGAGCGTGGCCTGACCGTGGGCTATCTTCTCCCCCAATTCTGCAAACTTCTGATATAAAAGTACGTCGTAGCTTTGTGGGTCTCGAGCTCGAAACACGATCTTGTGTACCAGACGGGTGGCATGCGGTAGAGCCCGCAGCCTCTGGTGCGAGGCACCGGATGTGGACGTACGAACATTCAGAAACACATCACGCACGACCCCGAAGGGTCCGCTAGCTTCTGCAGCAGTGGAGGAGGGCCGGGTGCGGTCTTCCAGGTCGGGAGTGTTCTGGATGGAATAGATAGGATAGATGATTTCGCCCACGGCGAGCAAATTGTCGAAGTTCTGAGTGACCGAACTGGCCTGGAAGTTGAGAACGTCCAGAACGCCTCCAGTGACCCGCGAGGTGGTGCCAGGGATCATGTCTCCCACATTGTGCAAATTGACGCTATCGAGACCGACTCCTTGCAGCTGCAGATGCAGCGGCCGGAATTGAAGACGATGTCGCTGCCGCTGCGGTGGCGACATGTGCTGCAGATGCAGCAGGTTGGGAGGATTCTCAAGGGGCGGCTGCAGAGGGTGGAGCTCGTTGTCTTCGGTTGGCAGATCTCCAGCGATGTTAATGTAGGAGGAGGGAACTGCCGCCTCGTGGTCGATAGTTTCTGAAAACGTGCGGAGATCGATCTCCAGATGCATGTTTCCGTCCATGTTCGCATTGGTGGCGGCAATAGAAGCATCCAAGTCATCTTCACTTGCCTCAGATACTCGATCCAGCGCCGCTGCAGCAACAGTGTCGCCAGCTGCAGTGGCATCCGCAAGATCTGCAGACTCTACAACCACGTCTTGATCAGTCTGCTGGATGTTGCGCGCCCTTATCAATTCTTCAATTTGGCTCGCGCTGTAGTTCAAGTAGTCACAATGAACTCGATGTTTAACACAATTATTGCAGGCAGGAAGGTCTTCGGAGCATTTGACCCGTCTCCGCTTGCAGGTTGCACATCCCAATCGGGAGTTTCGGTGACGTCTTCTCCGAGGACCACGTCGGTCGTCGGTCATCGTCAAAGAAAGAAACCAGATCCGTTGCAAAGAAATGGAATTGACGGCATATTCATAGTTCCCCAGCATGAGTCGTGCATACAAAAAATGCCCTTTGGTGACAATCCGAGCCCCGTCCTGTCCGCATCCACATTGCCTGCACGAATAAACAACTGTCACACTGTTTATTTTTTGTGGACACGCATGCAAGAATGATATTCTTGGCTCACCACCGGGTGGTGGAAACGTTTCAGCTTGGTAGTCCACAATGCTCGATAAGAAATCATCATTATATATTCTCTCTTAATCTTCATTAACTCCCCTACTTGACGCGTAGCTTTTCTTTGTTGGTGATTCCCCAGTCAATTCTATTCTAAGATATTTTTTGCGCCATCTCCGACCTCCACCTCCACCAGTCTAAATCCATACACTTGTTCTTGCGGGTCTCTCGCGGGGAAAATTGCCTGGCCGCAACAAGTTGAAAGAGGCGAACGCCGCTTCGCTAGCGAATGCTATTTCGGCGCAGCTTGTTTCCACGGTTGCCAGACCTCGCCCGTTTCCGGTCATTTGCCGGGTGCTGCAGATCGCATTTGGTTCCCACCTTGGACCGTTTCCCCTCCTCTACTGCGGTTGCGTCACTAAACTTTTAGCCAGCGTCTGAGATGACCCATACGTGGCTGGCCGGTTACTGCAGAGGGGGATTTACAAGCAATGTTTCGCCGGTCGCAGCAACTGGCCGGCGACAATAACCGCCTCTAGCTGCCATTTTTTTGCTAGGCAGTATCTGCTCTGGAGTTACTTGGGTTTTTGCCCGAGTCATGGTTTCCCACTATCATGGTGGTCAGCTCCGGGAGGGTGCCAGTACAATAATCCACGACCTGCATTCGATTATGCGGAGGTTCCTATCAACGCCTGTGGTACTGCATCAGCCGGTCGGTACGTTGACATGGCTTCCCACAGGCACACAGGCATGAGTGGTGCAGATTCCATGTAGCGAATGCCTGCACCTTCCCGTTGTTGTCCACTACAGTAGCCTTGTCTAGCACATCTGCGCAGTAAGGCCGTGCAGGTACACTCCCTCGCTCGTACTATCTGTGCGGCTTGTCCTATAACGGTTACCAAAGCCGGAATACTATCTTATTGTCGGCTTCTTATCTATTGCCGCACCTTCCAAACGCCACGGCGTTCTAATACATTACCCAATTCCGCTCCTGCTACCACCTGTAATCTCGCCGTCGCCGTCGCCCCCGCACCCCCACCGTCCTATCTATCTAGTTCGAGATTAACGTTCTTATCTTTACTTGGCAACAGGGCCCCTGGCTTCACTAGGAAACTGCCACCCCCAAGCGACGCCACCCTTGTGCAGTGCTTGATATGTGGTCACTTCAAACGTACTTCCAAACTCTATTGTGAAACGTGCAGAATTTATATTAATGATATAGTACATGACAGAAGAACAAACCTAACATCTCAGTAATGATTCAGTTCCGCTGTTCCAATGCATTGCAACATTGCTGTTTGCGCACATGGAAGAGTTCGAATCAAGCGGTAGTATAGACCACATTAGTATAGACCACATTGACGTCACTCAGTAGTTACCGTCCGTTGTGAAGCGAACAAAGTTAGAGTATGACGTTCTAGAATGTCACCGTAGTTTGGCGAGGCTGCGCCCATGCTAAAACATTCCCAATTCTCAACTTTTCAGCTTTCTTCCAACTTCTCTTCTTCCAACTCGATTTTCCACTTTCAACTTTCAACTTTTACATGCACAGCATCTAAACTTCTCTCCAACGCCTTCTTGATCTCGTCTCGACTTCTAAGCAACTCATTATTGTGGATCTTAAGAACTTCAAGACTCGGCTGCTCCTGCGTGTGGAGCTCGTGGAGTCGGGTGTTCACGAACCGAGTCACAATCTCCGTGGGATTAAAGTCGTGGTTCAGCAACCCGATTGACCAATCAAACGTGAAGGGCTCGTTCTTGATGGCGTACATTTGCCTCTCAGTCTCCTTTTGTATGAGAAGGGCACATGTTTCGTCATTACGGATTCTGGGAAAGAATGCATAATTTTCGGCACCAATCAACTGGGCAGTGATACTTGTCAATTGCTGCTCCAGCACAGCAACTTTGGAGGGCTCAATCCGGACAATGTCTCGGTGGGTCCAATGACTTGGAACGGCATGGTCGACGGCGTTGATGAACTTGCTGCTGAGAATGCCGCAATTTTCCAAGTGGTGGCAGTAGAGCCTCAGTCTGTTTTCAAAAAATTTGATGGTTTTGAAGAGTCCTCTAGCCAACGGTTCAACACTAGCATAGAGAGGACGATCGTAGACATCAAATTCAGGTAGCGGCATTCCCACTTTGGTGAACATGATATTGCATACATCCACAATCAGCACACTTTTCAAAGGGGTAAATACGTGCGCTAGAGTTTTCGCCAACGCGTGGTAGAAAAAATAGAGGACCTTCTTCAATGGATTATTCTGTGAGTTCAGCGACATCCGATCACCAGGATATATTCTGAACCATTCGTATGCCATCTCAAACACGAGTTTGGGAGACACAAAATAATTTTGGCTGTCCTGAGACATGCTATTTTGTGCCTTGCAATATCTGTTAATCTCGGTGCACTGTGGATAATAGTGAGTCTGGAGGTTGTGGAAAAATTTGTCGAGTTCGTGGCAGTCGTGGCGGAAAATGGGATCTTTCAATACCCTAACTAAGTCCTCATCAAACGCCTCCCCGTGCTCGTATCTGAAAATGAAATCCCCCACAATCTGCTGGTACGCCTGGAAATTGGCTGCTAGCTCTTGAATGATATCGAACTGGTAGTCGACAAATTTCGAAGCATGAGTGAAATCATGGATCATCATGAATTCTTGCCTGATAGCAGGTGAAATGTCTTCCAACGACTTCGCCTCCTGTACAGCATTGTGAAGCACCACAAGAGTGCCCCGGATCATGAGACAAAAAGTGGTGAAGTCAGAGTCCAACGTGATATAACATGACCATGCCCAGTAGAGCGAGATCTTGGCAGGATACTCGTTATGGTACTTGTTGATAGACTCGCGCAACTCACGAATGAACCGACCATACGTCACATACGATTTACATGTGAGCAGGTGGAGGTCCTCCTTCGTATAGAAAAATGAGAGTTGAGGAGCCGGCGAGTCGCTGGGGGGCGAATCGCCTGAAAACGTAGATGGCAGCAGGGAAATATCGATTTCGCCATTGACAACCGCCTCAGATGCTCTCATCAAAATGTTGACGGCTTTGTCAATGAAATAGTTGAAGTACAAGTCTAGCACCATCGCCTGCTGGAACACAACCATCCAGAAATGGAGAGCTTGCTGTTCACTCCAGACTGGTCTGAATACTGCTTCACGGACGTTGCTTGTGACGGCCTTGAGATGGGAATTTCCATTTCTAATCTCCTTAATGGTGTTATCGAGTATCATATTTTGAAGAGAAACAGGAATTTCCTGCTTCAAGAACTTGACTTCGTGGATCATGCCGTGCGGGAGCATTTTCGAGCGCGACTCTTTTAAGCTCACCATATTCACTTCAGGAACCTCCATCCATGGATCCTGCTTCAAACTAGCATGACGGTAGTCCGTAGTAGTGCGATTCTCCACATTGGTGGTAGAAACTCCCGGGGAGAACTCGTCCCCAACAGGAGAACGGAACAAAAGGTCAATGTACTCGCTAGTTCCATAGAAAAGATCCTCCTTGGACGCCGGTTTGGCATTAACCTCATTGTTTCCATCCCGATGTGCAAAATCGACTCCTTCAATCGATCTGAATATTGGCGACAACCCGGCCTCGCTTTTGTCCGTCATCACCCTCAAAGTCTTTTGGTAAGTGTTGCTTCGTAGATTGGACATGTCGGGAGACGATTCCCAGGTACTTCTTACTCGTTGGCGGATCTTGATGGCTGTTCTGTGTTTCTTTAAGTGTTCTGGAGAACCTATGTCGATAGATCCGTTCGTTCCTGACGAAACACTATAGCCAGCGTCAGTAGGGGGTGTCTGCAATGCGCCAGCGACCAAAATGCTAGACTTTTCCAACTGGCTCTTCTTGAGATCGTTTTTTTTGCGGATAATCTCCAACTTCTCCAGAGGGAACTCCAAGTATCCACACCGATAGCCCTTTTTCACACAGTTCTCGCAGCTGGGTAGTTCTTCAGTGCATTTTATGCGTTTGCTGCGGCAGTTTGGGCATCCGTCTCGGGAGTTTTTGTGACTTCTTCGGCTTTTACGTTCCCGTTTGATTCCCTTGGGTTCAGGAACCTCAGTCATGGTGGTGTGTACTTCGTACTTCACTAATAGTGAGTGGGCAGCAACCAGGGAGGAGGGGAAGTGATCGGTATAAATTTGATTGCAGCCGGACACCTAGACACCGGTATAGAGGCGGATTGAGCTCCACGGCGTTGACTATCAAGGGCGCAGAGATGGAGACAAGGATGGTTGTAGTTAAGGAAACTTGGGCCGGTATGGTAAACATGTACATGCCCTGCAGGTAGTCAAGATGACTATCGCATGCAGGTCGGTCACCGGCTTTGCAGCAGCGCTCTGCACGGTGCTTCAGTTTCTATCTTGCGGGCGCTGTTGCGTGCAGCAACCATATTAAACTGTCGGCGCATTTCATCAATGTGTCGGCCCTGATTTGCCTGAGAGCATGTGAGAGCGCAAGTGGTTGCCGTTACAACGCATTTCATCAGATCGTGGCGCTTTCTCTCGCGTCAGTGTCGCATCACGCATGGCAGCAAATGTCACTCCGCGGAGCATTCCCACTGCATTTCGATGCATGTCCTGGTTTGCAACCTGGGCTAAGTCTAGACCATTGCAATAGAAACTATTGCCGCCAGATTCACCTGGCAATCAGTTGACTAACCATGAGCCAATTGCATCCCTGCGAAAGCTCCAGGTGGAAATGGACCGTGCAGCACCCCAATGCATTTAGCCGCCTTGGTGCGCCACTCTGCATCCCACTAAAAGCCAATCTGCTTGGGGCCACATATTAGCAACCTTCTGGCTACTGAGTCACCGTCAGTCGCGAACCTTCCAAACCTCACCTGCGTAGCTAGTGAGGCGGCCACCACGTCATATTTCATGTGCTAGATGCGAATTTATGCTTGCCCCACATCAATAACTCGCTGTTTGGTGCTTGTACCTGAGAGATGCATCTGCATTGTGCATGGTGGCTCTCCAACTACACCTCGTAGTCTTCCCCAAATGCATGCCCTTCCAAATCAACCAAGTGGCGCATAGTAGGTCTTCCGTGGGGACAGTTCCATGGACGATCTAGCGTCGCCAAATGTTTCACAACCTCCACCATAGAGTTTTTCCCCAACGGTTGTCCCACCATAATGCTCAGACGGCAAGCCCGCAGCGCAATCATGCCGTCAACTTTTGTGCATCTAACAGTCAGTCTGAGGCGGTGGGATGGAGATTGTGATGCTGACGTTCCGACTTGATTTAGTTTGTGAACGAGCTCGTGAAGATCAGAGTCGTCAAATGCGACATTCTTCAGCACAGGAACGGCCACCAACTTAGCCCGGTGGCCCGGCGGGGCATCTGGATCCTCTTCGACAATGAAGCCATTTTTGCGCAATTGTACCAAGTGCTCCAACATCACCATTTCGTCCACTGCACTAAGCTCCAACGTTCGCGCAACCACCAACGGCTGTGCGCGAAGCACTAAGGTTCGCATGAGCTTCTCATAGTTGTAGATTTCATCCAGGGCATGCTGGTCTACAATAAAGAGCTTGCCGAGATGTACCACCACGATGAAGCCCAAATTGAACTGTCCCACAACTTGCATCTGTTGGAAGTCTGATTTCTTAATTTCCAAGGCCTGAGTCAAGTCGTGGATAGAGGCATGCACACCTCCACTGTTCTTCAGGTCCTCTTTCGCGTGCGCGTCACTTTTGACCTGCCACGTATCAATCACCAGCGGAATCTTGAATCCTAAGCGATATTGCTGTCGATACAACTGGCCTGGAAGCCGATCACTGCGACCCTCAAAATTAGGTCCTGCAGGTTCGCCGTTATTGCTAGGAGATGCGTCAACGTCATGCACAACCAGGGGTGCCCCATGCCTTCGAAGCCTGAGGCGGGTGTGCGTGGATGCTTCGCTGTACCCTCTACTAATTGCGCCCAGCTGACCATCATGCGCCCCTTCTTGGTCGCTTCCATCCACAAAAAGTTCATGAATGGCAGTTTCTTGGAGGTCCTCAAACTGGTCAACATCGTTGTTGTCACTCTGTTCTGACTCTCCCTGGGCGGCAATGGTGTGGCCCCACGTACGATCAGATTCAGGAATGCTTCTATTCCGCACTAAACCTGCTCCGGGTCGAATTTCCATGTTGGTGGCGGGGCTCTCTGAAAGGCAATCATCGCCCACAACTTGCTTCTTCCCGCATGCTTCCATGTGACTTGAGGCAGAAGGCTGATTGTCTGCATTCATGTCCCCCTCCTTTTCGCCTGAATCATTGTTGTGTGCACGCCGGTCCACCATCATTGTCTTGACTTGTTCCACATGGGCGTCTCTGCGGCTTGACAGAGAATTTGGTTTTGAAGAGACATCCTGGGAATTATGGCCAATTTCATGTGATGGGAAACTTTCTTCTGTAGTTGTTTCCGCGCTCGGCTCAACGAAATTGTCCACAACTTCTTCGTAATCTTTGTGCTCCAAGTTCTGTAGGTAATCCTTTCTGATAGGTGGTCCATCGGGTGCTACTTCAGACGTTTCTAAATCGTCCAGAACAGAAGGCGAATCTTGGTCATTTCCATATCTACCTCGATCGTCCTCATTCTCGGGAAGATCGTCTTGCACTGCGTCCAAGATCAAACTTGTACTTTCTCTTTCTTTCTGTTTTTCATCTTCACTTCCCATTTCATTTTCTTCGATATCCGTCTTGTCGCTATTCTCCAATCTCCGAACCAGGCCCTCGAATTTCTCTTTCCTGACTGCCTGGCTCCCCATATTCACAGCCCCAAGAACACCCTTCGGAACAAGATTATTCTTGTTTTCGAAAAATTCAAACATTTTCTCGCGTAGAACCTCTAACACCACCTCCTCGCTCTGCATTAGTACCATGCGTTTGTCTGGAGTCACATTGACGTCTACGAACGCGGTGTCGACCTCCAAATCAAGCACAAATACCGGAAACTGCGTGGTGTTGAATGTTTTATAGACATCGTTTATCACTTTAGCTATTCGCTTGTGGATAACGGGCCTCTTGTTGACAGTCAAAAACTGACGGTCGCCAGTGCCTCTCCCGAGCCCAAATGAAGCGTCCGAAATGTATCCAGAAAGTCGAACAGAGAGGTTCATGGGCACACTATGCATGTTCAATTTGAACCTTGCGTCGATATTGGAGGATTTGAAGTCTATCGGAACTAATCCGTAACCTCCGTTGCTTCCAAAAACACTCACTAGTACATCCATAGTGGACATTTTGCCTCCTTGAGTACCCATCGCCATTGTTTTTTTCCCAGTGGAGCCACTGACGTTAAACACTGTAAACCGAATACTGGTATAGGTAAGCAAATATGCCATGAGCAATGTCAATGCCTTTGAGTACTCACGTTTGGAATTCTTTATGAAATTCTTCTGTCGAACCGGCATCCCCAGAAAGAGGTCGCTGACAGTGACGATGGTGCCCTTTTTCCCGGAAACCACTGTCTTTTGCGATGTCAATTGGCCCAACGAGTCAAAGTGCAATTCTGTGGCCCGAGGAAAACTAGATGAAGTACAAGTAGATATTTTGACGGTGGCAACCGAGCAGAGCGAGCTCATGGCCTCACCACGAAATCCCAACGTGTTGACCAATAGCAAATCTTCAAACGAGGTTAATTTTGAGGTGTGGTGTTTGAGCGCCAACGACGCAAAGTCTTCGGCCTCAATTCCGTGGCCATTATCTGCCACTTCTACAGAAACAGTTCCGTAATTATTGAATGTGATCTCGATCTTGTCGCTTCCAGCATCAATGGCGTTTTCCACAAGTTCCTTAACCACTGAGACTAGATCGATAATGACTTGTCCCGACGTGATTTTGGCGACATCGCGCGTACTGATTGACTTTATGGACATTGAAGGAAGCTTTCTTTGGGATGCGATCGCTTTTTTCTCGTTTTGGTTAGTCCAATTGGTAATTCTCTAGCTTACCTTTCAATTTCAATAGTGAGATGAACACAGTTATGAAGGTTCTTGTAGAAATATATATTGAGGCGACCACCGTTGTTCAATCACAGCAATTCAAATATCTTATACACGGCTCCACGAACTATCCCGTGACTTTGCAAAAACAGCTTTTTGATGTCCCAGATCAGTACCACTATACTAATGATGGTTATACACACGCATACATCAACTATTGGATTCAGCAATTTCTGGCCCAGCGCCAATTCAGCCAACTCTAAATAGCAAATCGTACTATAGAATCCACATGCACACCGTCACCCTCGATAAAGCACTTCTACTGCTAAGAGACTTCCTCGTAGTGTGGATCAGCCAGATTCTATACTACAACCACATCTATGAAGATAACGCGTACGAAAAACGTCTCTATCTCGATTTGGTCGTATACCAAAGCCGCGTGCCCGATCTCTGCAGGTACTTGGAGTCGTTTGCTAATCTGATGGTGCGTGTATTGGTGGAAAAGGCCCATGGAGGGAAGGTTCATGAAGTTGTCGTGGTGATCTTCGACGAATCAAAACTACATGTCCACAAGCGGTATGTGGGCAACTTCAGCCAGTTTGTAGGGCTTGCAGACAAGGTATCTCTGCTAGATTTCCTTGAAGGAGGTTCCGACGCTCATGTAGCAAAGGTGAATATGCCTGAGATGACATGGAACAGTGTCCACAATATTTTGCGAAGCGTAATGTTTTTCCATGTGGAAGAACTCAAACGGACCGAAGAGGCAGGTCCCAATGACTACTTCTATAAACTTTTACTCAATGTGGATGGGTCTGTACAGCTCAACCCGAAGGATACTATGTGGGTGCAGCTTACTTCGCAGAACGACCCCAGACCTGCGAAGTATGTGCTGGTGGGGGAGATGGATGTAGGGTTCATGTGTTTTGACCTCCATAACGAATATATAATGCGGTAGCTCCTGAGTTGGAGGTCAGTTGGTGGTTTTATGAATTGCAATGGATTGTGATTGCTGGAACTATGTGCTGGCCATGGGAATTGCTAGGTACAATTTGGTGGCCCTATGAAATTGCTAGATACAATGACTTCATGCCCGCCCCATCAGTCTAGTTTGTTGTTGAGGCCCATGATGTTCTTGAGGTTCTCGTACATAAAGTACGAGATGGACACCGCAGGTGCCACCTTGGCCAAATTAGGCACTAGTCCCTTGAAAAGTCCTGGTACTCCCTCTCTTTCAATTGTCTTGAGTAAAACGTCCCGGAATCCATCGTATCGGTACGGATGTGCATATGTTCCCTGTGCCTGCAATCTGGTTCTCAAGAGATTAATAGGGTACACCACGGTAGCTCCGAAAGTTCCCGAGAGAGCTCCTAGTGAGAGCACCATGTAATTAGGTAACCTGACCGACTCCTCGGGCATTTTCGACCTCTTAGCCTCGCGCTTGATGAGCCAATTCTTGATGGTAGTGAACGTTCCCAAGTCGAGTGCTGCGTAGGGAAAAATACCGCTTGTCCCCACAAATATTCCTCGATAGAACATGCGGAGCCCGCCATCTTTATACATATTCTTAGCGGTCTGGATCAAGAGCTCATTTCCTCTCATCAGCGAATCAAGATTAGAACATTGTAGACGGAATTTCAACGTATCTACTGGGTATACGGTGAATTGAGACACCACCCCTCCAAGTCCACCGGCAAGATACGTGGAAACTTTCGACAACTTGGATGTATCATCAACGCCCTCGACTCGGGCGAAGAATCTTTTAGCCGCTTCAAACGAGCCAAACTTCATGGCGGATTCAGGAAAAACTTTGAGCACATTCAATCCATTCCCCACATAAAACGCTCTGAATCCACCCTGTTTCCAGATCGTCCGAGCAGCCTGAATGATTGGTGAACGGATGGTTCTGGAGTGGGGAGGTTCGGGCGCCAGTTTCGACTCTATCTGGATCTTGGCCAACTTCTTACGTGCTTCTTCAATTACGTGTCGCGATGCACCAGAGGCAACTTCAGCAGCAATCTCTTTCTTGGAATGCATCACTGTCAGCGACAAATCTGTGCGTGCAATAAGAAAAACCTTGATCCTGTCGAACGGAGCAGTGCATGTTCTGGAAACAACGCCTGAAAGTCCGCCAGCAAGAAAAAACCCAAATCCACTCAAGAATTGGTTGATTAAGGTGACATCTCCGTCCGACGAGAGGTCCAACTCCTCGGCGATATAAGTCATTGCAGTTTTGAGTCGAGACCCATGCAACCGGGGCATCAACAATAAGAAATCTCGGAATTCATCGTAGGTTATGTAGCCGTGATCTTTATGGTCAATATGGCTGAATATACTGTCTACCATGTGGTCTGTGGGGCTCAAATTGAGCGTTTTCTTTAGGTAGAAGATAAAGTCTGCCTTTGTGAGTTTGCCGTCGTGGTCCTGATCGATTTGGTCAAATCCTCTAAGAATCTGGTCGTCGGTAGTGGTCAAGTATAGTTTGAAGTCGTTGAAATCAATGACATGGTCCTGGTTGCTGTCGAAGGAGTCAAAGGCCTTCTTTAGCAAGTCCGGATTATCTCCCACCGGATGATTGAATGACTGAACGGCTTTTTTGAAGTCCTGGAACCTGATCTCACCATTGTGTTCGATGTCTAGTTTGTCGAAAAGCGACTGGTAGTCGTTGGGTTTTTTGTCCTCTTTAGACATGGATGCAGCACACAGACGGCAATGCTTATGCAGAAGTTCGGAGGAGTAATGCAAGCTGGCTGAATCACCAGGAATTTGGGGAAAACACTGGGGTAGGAGAAGATGGAGGTTCGA
This sequence comes from Sungouiella middelhoveniana, assembly GCA_030557965.1. Classification (NCBI taxonomy): domain Eukaryota; kingdom Fungi; phylum Ascomycota; class Pichiomycetes; order Serinales; family Metschnikowiaceae; genus Sungouiella; species Sungouiella middelhoveniana. The sequence goes on along the minus strand of JANIJQ010000001.1, from coordinate 47,713 downwards.
GAGAAGCTCAACACTTCTATTTGTTAAGGCTGCGGGTCACGTGTAGTTCAGAGTGTGTTGGGACTTGAGAGATGTAATGAGGATTGGAGGTCATTTGGCTGACTGTTTTCTTCTTTGCTTACTTTCACTGGTCATTGCCATTATTCTCTCCTGGCCCTGTCTCTTGGCTCTTCTGCTTGTCTTTCGTTCATTTCTGTATCTCCAGGTCGCGATTTTGCAACCAAAACCATCGTTACACAAGCAAAAAAATCTCCTCAGAAATATCTCCTAGCAACTCCTTGATCACATTAAGCATCGCATCCAACTCGTTGGAGATCGTCGTAGTCACCAAAATGTACGAGTACAAAAGCACATAGTCCTCGTTGTTGAGCTGGAATTGGTCAGAAGGCTTGGACCGGATCTCGCTGAGCTTCAAGAGCATCCGATCCTTAGCGTGTTCTGTTGATGCTGGTTTCGACGGTAGCGGGAATCCAAGTGCCAATGCACTCGCCACCATGTAGAAGATTAAAAAGATGCGGTGCTCCAACTCTTCTCTCTCATTGGATATGTAATCGAACACGTACTCTTCTGTGGGCAGCATCCGATTGTCCACCTCTATCATCAACTGGAGATTCAGGTATGCATCGAGAATTGCCGAGGTACTGGCAAGAAGCTTCTCGTATGAGTCTTTAGGAAACGGCCCCTTTAGTCTAAACTCCACGGGCGCCTGTTTGAGTAATGTCTGACACTCCACTAGCAAGTCTCGAGCGCCTCTATAGTCTTTCAACCCCACGAGCCAAACTTCATTGCCGTTCTTGGTATAGTGCATTGGATTGCTATTCCAAATAACTCCCAAACGGAGCCACAAGACAGTCAATCCGGACTTGAGCCGTGCGCGTGCGCTGTTTGGGATGAAAAATGATGCAACAATCAACGCCCACAAAATACCAATGGACACCGCCACGAAGCGGTGAAACGCAATCTCCCCAATAACTGGCAGGTCTCCGCCCTCGTTGCCATCCTCAGAATCTCGATGCACCATCGAATAGGAGTAAAGGGCTGTCAAGTTGTAAGTCAAGAGAATAAACCGTCCGTATGCATTATTACGCTTCCAATAGAGGACAATGTAGAAACAAGGTATGGATAGCAAATATCCGGTAATTGCTAGTCCAATGCCGTTTCCGTCAAACACAACCCACGAGAGAAAGGCAAGAAATGCCCCAAGGAAAGTTCCAATGAATCTCCACTTTACAGTCATTGTAGTTCCTCCAACTGATTTGCTCATCATGATACAGTAAACTGCTAGCGCCCACTCAAGTCTCCAATTGACAAATATTGCTTCTGTTTTATCAAGAAATGCAAATATGGAAATGCAAAATGCTCCCAATCCAACTCTAATACCAAATTGGATATCTGTTCTTCTGAAAAAGCTCAAAGATTGCCATATTCTCTGTCTATAGTTAGTTAACGATTCCTTTGTTGGAAGCAACGATGTTGCCTCGTTGATCACATTGGATCGTATCGGTTTCAATTGGGACTTCAACTCTCTTAACGCATCAAGAAAAGTGGCATCAAGGCGGCCCTGCCCACGCTTCTCGGGTGCCTTGCTCCACCATCGAATCCAGCTCCACGTTTTTGGGCTGGTCTTGGAAACAACCTCGAACTGTTCAGTAAGCTGTAAGAAGTGAATAAGTGTCTTTCCGTATAAGGCTAGCAAAAATGAGAAGTTTCCACAGCATGCTGTCACTTCTTCCTGGTCTGTCTTAAACATAAAATTATTAGGTTTGAAGATATCCTGAGAATACAACTTGTCAAATGACTTGACCTGCTTGTCCTCAAAGAGTTCTATTGCTTTCTGAAGGGAGATCTGGTAGTTGGAGGACTTGACAAAAAAGCTCTGGTTCTCATCTTCTAGGAATTTCTTTTCAAAGGGCACGGCCCCCAACACTTCTTTCACTGTGAACACAAACGACTTGATCAGAGGCGAGAGGTAGTACACAAATAAGTCAAACAATTGTGTTGGGTAGATCGCGTTGTAGTCCATATCGGTTTTCTGGAAACTTGTAGTCTGTGGAAACACTGCCCCGAGATTCTCCATGGATTGCGATAATCGGATAGCATCGGAATTGTACGAAGAGAGACTCTTTACCGATTCTGTTTCTTCGTGTCCGCGAGCACCTTGGTCGCTAGAATTCTCCCTACTGGCACCTCGGTCGTTCTCATTGAGAAGAAGCCACTGCATTTCGCATGAAGACTTGAGTGCTTGAGAATGCTCAATGAGAGAAACGGTAGCGTCGACAATTTCGCAGTATGTGTTGAATTCTGCTTCTCTTCCCACCAACTTCAACTCAAACTCTGCTTCTTCAAGATACTTCTTGAGCTCTGCGGCCTTTTTTCGAAGCAAACTGAAGATCTCGGCGTCCTTAGGGGAGATTTTCTCTCCAAGCAAGAATCGGTGAGTTGTCACTGAAATCAACGAGGACATGATGTTGAAAGAGTCATTTAGAGAAGCCCGAAGCAGCATCACGGCACTTTTTGGCCACACCAAGTAACAGATAGCCACGGAGATCGCTGCTCCTACAAGTTCTACTCGTGCTGTCGATAAAAGTCTTCCCAACGGAATCACATCGGAATTTAGTGCACCCTCTTTGACAATGCATGTGACCAATGAAATAGATGCCAACGAACAGGCGGTATTGAACGTCTCCTTGCCGACTTTCTGCTTCATGAATGCGATGAATCCTAGTCCTATGGAACTCACCACCAAATCGATGGCGTAACTCACATTACCCTGGCCGTTAGTAAAGAAGAACGTCGATATAGACCGGCACATCAACGAGACGGCAAAACTGAAGGTAAGAGAAATAAGAACAAAAACCACCAGCTGATGCATCGACCCCTTTGTTCTAGCCGGATGGAAGTAGACCGAGGTGGTTGCAACTACATGCTTCGAGTCAGTGTTTCCCAAAATATTGCTGAATGGGCTCCAATAGACCCCCATCGACGCTATCAAATACGCTAGCGAACACTTGCACACACTTCTGAACATTTCAGTTTTGGCAAATTTGGCCATCTTGGCTGTCATCCGCCTAATTCGATAGGAAAAATCTCGGGGCTGCTGCAGCAGCAGAAGCAAAGGCAAACTCACCATGCTGTCCAGGTACTCCGACTCGTGGAAAGAATCGTCATTGAAACTTTCAAACTCGTTGTTGAAGAATGAATTCGATCGGTACACTTTCTGGCCACTTTCGGCCAAGATCACCGAATTGACTTTGGATATTTTGCGGCCAATGCCACGATCTGGGATCAACAATTCGATTTCCGGGTCTTCTCGTTCCAGATAAGGCAAACTAGATGAACGGCTGGAGTTGTGGGGTAGCGATGGGGTCCTTTTGGCCCGATTGTCGGGAATTCTCCCAGACATGGCGGAGGAATACTTGGGAGATAATAGAGTAGAGGTATTTCTGGTAGGACTTTCTGGTCAGCAAACAAAACGGTTGAATCAAGTGGGTTGAAGATAATGTAAGGAGACTATGTGAAGGAGCCCTTTGGTTGGGAACAGTATTGAATCTTGTGACATTGAGATATATGAACAAGAGCTAATAGGCATCATGAATAATGTGATGAAAGATGAAATGTGTAAGGGTATGGGTGAAATGTTATAAGAGTGGAAGCTATTTATGTGGTGTTATTATTTACAACGAAGTATGAACTTCTCTGTATTAGCATGGCTATAGGAGATTCGTTCGCGATCGTATCTATGGAATTGTCAGTGTGCTCTACCAGATGAATTTCGCTCACAAGAAATTAATTTTTATACAAGTGACACATGCAAATGGAATACAACTCAATAGTAGAGAAGAGAAGCCCATTCGATGGTGTCAATACCAGTGAAATACTGGGAAGCATGCACTAAGGAATCGTATAGAAACCAGCACTAGAATCTTCCTCTACGCCATTCACTTCAACATCGCTATTCTAAAAACCTCCCACATTATCGCAGCCCCATTATTATATATACAGTTAGTAGCCAACAATGTCCTTGAAGAGCTTGGCACATGGCACCGTCGCCTGCAACTTGGCACAGAGAAGGAAAACTCCGCTCAACTTCCGGTGAAGCGAGTAAGTCTCTTCTGGCGGCGGGGTCAATCTCTCGTTCAACATCAACCCGATATTGTCTCGGACTCGATCGGTGATGGTTTGGTCACGGAAGTCAAACGGCTTGTCGTCTTTCTGGGGCGCAAACGCTTCTCCAAGAACCATCACAGACTCTACATGAGCACGAGTCATTTGAGGAGACTCCAACCCAGTAAGATATCCAAGTTTCTTGGAGTAGTCTTCCACCGCTTTTCTATCCTTTCTCACGGCAGCTCTAAGAACCTCCACGTAGTCGTTAACAAAAGCATCGGAGAAGTCTCTGGAAGCTCCGAAGTCAAGCAACTCAATCTTTTTGGTTTCGTCATTGTACAAGAAATTGGCCCAGTTGGGGTCGGTCTGCATGAACTTGAACTCGCTGAGTTCACGCAAACAGAGCCGCATGATATTAGTGGCGATCCAGTCGTTGGTTTGCTGGCTCCAGTTGCCCTTGACGATCTCAGTTCCTCTCATTTTCTCCATCGTCAACACGTGTTCACCGCACATTTGGTGAAGAACGCGAGGAACCTCGAACACGGGGTCGTCCTTCAACAATTCTCGGAATCTAATCAAGTTCTGGGCCTCGCGGATATAGTCACACTCCCATTTGAGCTCCACACGTGCATTGGCAATGGTCTTGTCCAAGAAGAGACCCTTGGGGAGAATCGACAGTGCCGTCAAGAGCAATAGCAAATTGTTTAAGTCGGAATCGATCGAGTCCAGAACTCCAGGATACTGGACCTTCACAACCACCGGGGTGAGATCGGCAGTGACGGCATCATGTACCTGGCCAATGGAGGCCGCAGCAAACGGTACATCCACAAACTTGGCAAAGTATTTCTTCTTCCAATCCTGGCCCAATTCTGCAGCCATCACTCTATGCAACTGGCCCGGAGGCATGTAATGAGCACTATTCTGCACTCGTAACAAGATCTGCTGGATCTCAGCAGGCAAAATCAGCAGGTCCTGAAACGACATCATCTGGCCCACTTTCAACGCAGCTCCTCGCATCTGGGAGAACTTCTTGGCCATGCGCTCGATATTGGCGGGACTCAAAAACATCAGTTTCATCGTCAATTGCAGGGTATTTCCTGCGGCATAATGTTTAATTCCGTGGGTTGCAGCCCCAAGCCCCATTCCAGCAGCTAAAGTTCCGTAGTGGAAGATTCGGGCTAATCTGCTGGAAGGAATCTCGCTCTGCGATAACTCGTAGTCTTTGGTCTCGGCCGCACCGACTAGCCTCGGCTTTACTGTTTTGGCGCGTGCCGGCTTCGTCCGTCTCACGTCTTCTACAATGTTTTTCGTCACATAGTGTCTTCTGAGTGAATGTCTCGCATTGGCATTGTCGGAAAGGGTAGAATATGCTCTTTTCGAGGCAACACTGCCTTTCAGCTTCGGGCTAGCCGATGCGCTGCTTCCAGAGCATTTTCTGGCGGTATTTTCCCTAGCTTGGTGGGACTTTTCGTAGAGTTCAGTCCACATTTGCTGGCTGGCATCGCAAGATTGCGTTTGGGCCCGAATAAACGACAGATTCCACCACGAAGTTGTATCATTTTGTACCACAGCAACCGAGCCACGGGCCACGTGTCCTAGCGACGACACGATGGCCACCGTCTCGAAGATAGACTTGGAAAGTGGCATGTGGAGATTTTTTTGGATTTGGGCGAATTTTCTTTCGCACAGTTAGTATGGAGTCCGAGGCGTGGGGTAGTTGAGTGGGAGATTGGGCTAGCAAGACAATATGAGAGAGGAGGATAGGGAGACTAGAGTTGAGGGAATAGAATTTGGTGAAACTAATATGAGTTTGTGAATAGTTATGTGAGGTCTAGATTTCGAGTGAACAGTGATTTTGGGGTATGGAGGTTGTTGGATATATTTAGGACCTGAGGTACAGGCACATGAGGGAAGTGGGGCTGTCGATGGATGGAGGAGGCAGATGTTGAGGTAGATGTTGAGGTAGATATTTAGGTAGATATTAAGGTAGATATTAAGGTAGATATTAAGGTAGATGTTGAGATAGATATTGAGGTTCAGGGAATCAGATTGAAGAGAGCTTATATTAAGAAACGAAGAGGGGAATATCTTCAATGGAGATATGGGCGGGATTCCGGTCTTTTGTCAGGTGCTAATTATTCCTCTCCTCTGGCTGCGGATCCCTGATGTACAATCGTAGAGGTCAACAACAGACAGTTGACGGATCCTACAGATCTATAAAAGGTGATTTCAGTAGTTATCTCCATAGAATTCAGAATTCAATTTTTAATTAGTCCATCCTTTCATGGAAAGTTCTGAGTTCTGCCTGTGGCTGCGAAAATACCATGTGGAATGCTGAGAAGCACATATTCGATAAGTGGGAAATATGCAGAAAAAATTGAAATATCTGACCTCAAAAAAGTATTCACCCTCAAATGTATACATGTGAAGTCTTCCTCCTTCACTCTAAATATCCAAGTATCGTGAACCATCTGGAGCATAAACCACCCACTATCCACGACCAAACTCACAGAACTACCAAACTCAAACACAAGAACATAAGATAGCAAAGAAAATAAACAAGAAGTCACAGAAAAATAAACAGAAATCAATCAGGAAATCACATAGTAATTAAATTTACAAACTTATCCGCTAAAGTCACTTTTTCCCTCTCCCTCCTTCTCTCCTTCTCTATCAACTTCCTGCACCCACCACCCAATCTGTCTGCTCATCTCAATCTCATCTCACCTCAACAACTTCTCATTACCATGGCCAAAGAAGACAAAAAGAAATACAAAAAGCAAAAGCTCATGGATTCAGAGGCCGAGAAGGTCGCCGAGGCCGCAGAAGAGTCTTTGAAAATCCACCCTCACCCCTCCACACCCGACACGATGGATTTCCACGACGGAGGAGAATTCAATCTCACCCAAAGAAATAAAACCACCGCCAAAATGGCGGAGGGCTTGGAGTCCGGTGAACTCAACCCATTCACTGGCTCGGAATTCTCCCAGAAGTACTTTGACATCTTGCGCGTCCGCAGAGACTTGCCAGTGCATGCTCAGAGAGATGAGTTTTTGAAGATTTTCCAATCGACCCAGATCATGGTTTTCGTGGGAGAAACCGGTTCTGGTAAAACGACCCAAATCCCTCAGTTTGTGCTCTACGATGATATGCCCCATTTGCATGGAAATATGGTGGCATGTACTCAGCCTAGAAGAGTTGCTGCGATGTCTGTGGCCAAAAGAGTTGCAGATGAGATGGATGTTCAGTTGGGCCAGGAGGTGGGTTACTCCATCCGTTTTGAAAACAAAACTTCGCCAAAGACTATCTTGAAGTATTTGACTGACGGTATGTTGTTGCGTGAGGCAATGGAGGACCACAACTTGTCGAAGTATTCCTGTATCATTTTGGACGAAGCCCACGAAAGAACCTTGTCCACGGATATCTTGATGGGTCTCTTGAAGCAAGTGACCACCCGCAGACCCGATTTAAAGCTCATCATCATGTCTGCCACCTTGGATGCCGAGAAGTTCCAGAAGTACTTTTTGGATGCGCCATTGCTTGCCGTTCCAGGAAGAACCCATCCGGTCGAAATCTACTATACTCCCGAGTTCCAGAAAGACTACTTGGATGCTGCCATACGTACCGTGTTGCAGATCCACGCTACAGAAGACGAGGGTGATATCCTATTGTTTCTCACTGGTGAAGAAGAAATCGAAGATGCATGCAGAAAAATTCAGTTGGAAGGAGACGAGCTCATTCGGGAACAGGATTGCGGCCCATTGAAGGTGTATCCATTGTATGGATCGTTGCCTCCACACCAGCAGCAGAAGATTTTCGATCCAGCTCCGGAAAACCATAAACCAGGAGGAAGACCAGGAAGAAAAATCATCGTGTCCACCAACATCGCCGAGACGTCGTTGACCATCGACGGAATTGTGTATGTTGTGGATCCGGGCTTTTCCAAGCAAAAAGTGTACAATCCAAGAATCAGAGTGGAGTCGTTGCTTGTTTCGCCGATTTCCAAAGCTTCTGCTCAACAAAGAGCCGGTAGAGCTGGTCGTACTCGTCCAGGTAAATGTTTCCGTCTATACACGGAAGAGGCATTCAAGAAGGAGTTGATCGAGCAGCTGTATCCCGAGATCTTGAGAAGCAACTTGGCATCCACTGTCCTCGAGCTTAAAAAATTGGGAGTGGATGATTTGGTTCACTTCGACTTTATGGATCCTCCAGCACCAGAGACCATGATGCGTGCATTGGAGGAATTAAACTACTTGCAATGTCTCTCTGACGAGGGAGACTTAACTGCATTGGGTCGGTTGGCGTCTGCATTCCCGTTGGATCCTATGCTTGCGGTGATGTTGATTGGCTCGCCCGCATTCAAGTGTTCCGAGGAGATCTTGTCGATTGTGGCGCTCTTGTCAGTTCCAAACGTTTTTGTGCGTCCTGGCTCGGCCAAAAAGAGAGCAGACGAAATGAAGATGATGTTTGCTCATCCAGACGGTGACCACTTGACGTTGCTCAATGTGTTTGAAGCATTCAACTCAGATGACGCCTACAACATTGGGTTGCACCAGTGGTGCAGAGACCACTTTTTGTCGTATCGGTCGCTTACCTCAGCGCAGAGTGTGAGATCACAGTTGAGACGTATTATGGAGAGAAACGACTTGGAGTTGAACTCCACCGAGTTTGAGAGTCTGGCGTACTGGGACAATATCAGAAAAGCATTGACTGCGGGCTTCTTCATGCAAGTGGCCAAGAAGAAGAGCGGCAGCAAGGGATTCTTAACTATCAAGGATAATCAGGATGTGTTGATCCATCCACTGACGGTGTTGGCCAAGGAGAATGAGTGGGTGATTTATAACGAGTTTGTTCTTACCCTGAAGAATTATATCCGGACGGTGACTAATATCCGACCCGAATGGTTGATTGAGTTGGCACCTAAGTATTACAACTTGGAGCATTTTAGCAAGGGAGATGTTCGACTCTCGTTGGAGAGGGTGATTGGACGCGTGGAAGCGATGAAGAGGGTGAGGTAGAGAAGGATACAAAAAGGAAGGAGCAAACAACAGCGAAAGTAGATAGAAATAGATAACAAAACAAATATGAAGCAACAAGAATTCATAAACACCGCGGAACGAGTACATGAAATTCCCTCTTTCGGGATTATCATTTTTGTTCCTGATTCGCAGCCATTCCACAGGAAAATGCAGGCCGAGTGGTATCGGACTATATGTATAGTATCAGCCGAACTCAGTGGAGTGCACCAAAAGTGAACATAAATAGGTGTGAATCCGTATGGAAATAACAAAAGTGAAGAATGAAATCGGAAAACATCCAAATTAATCCTTACTTGCACTCTTCCGCCCCTCTTACCTTCCTTTTTTCTACCATTGTTCCCTTCTGGTCTATCGTGTAAGTCGTGCAGGTAACTCGGTATGGAGTACGTGGTTTTCACCTTCATAACCTCCAATCTTCCTCCACTTTCTTTCCTGAACCACCGCCTGCCATGGGTCATATGTTCGTATGTATATCTCCGTGTCGTTCCATGTGCTGGTACTAACCGCCAGTCACGGATGTTCAAGAACCGTGAAATGAGAATCTTGATGTTGGGTCTCGACAACGCCGGAAAGACTACCATCTTGTACAAGTTGAAGTTGGGCAAAACGTCCAAAACGGTGCCTACGGTCGGCTTCAACGTCGAGACCGTAAAACATAAAAACGTGTCGTTCGCCGTTTGGGACTGTGGCGGACAGGAGAGAATCCGTCCTTTGTGGAGACACTATTTCACCGGAACAAACGCGTTGATATACGTGGTGGACACCAGCGATAGGAACAGATTAGATGAGTCCAAAAAGGAATTGATGCGTGTCATCAACGACAAGGAGTTGGCCAACTGTTTGTTGATTGTGTTGGCTAACAAGCAAGATGTGGCTGATGCCATCAAGCCCAAGGAACTCATTGAGCTTTTTGACATGAATTCGTTGAGCGGACAGCACACATGGTCGGTCATACCCACGATTGCCATTGACGGTACCGGGCTTGCCGAGACATTGAGCTGGATTTCGTCTCACTCCAAGTAACTCAACAGGCCGGTTCTGGCTCACGTACTGGGCATGGACTGTTCTAATTCGCCGCATAGGCAATCCCTCCCACCCCACCCACCTTCCTTCCTTCGTTAGTTATTCTACATTTCGGTAATACATGTTAGTGCAACCACAATGGTGAATGTCCTCGTGCAATGCATGCTTCGTTAATGTCTACTTGCTCTCCCACAGCGACACCTCGCCAGTCTCCTCGCCAAAGTACGCCTTCTGTGCCATGCCAGTGAAAAGTCCTGTTTCAACAACTCCCACGAGCGCCTTGATCTTGTTGTGTAACGTCACCGGGTCGGCAATCTCACCAAAGTCCGCGTCAAGCAAGAAGTTGTTGTTGTCGGTGATAACAGGACCGGCCTTGGCCGGGGTTCCTTGTCTCAAAACCACCTTTTTGGCGCCGAGTGCCTCCAAGTCCAACGTCACCTTGGCGTACGAGTTGGGCACAATCTCAATTGGCACTCCCTGGGTCCACTGTAGACCCAAAGCCTTGGACTTCTTTCTGAAGTCGGCGACAACAATGAATGTAGATGCAGCTTGGGCAACCAACTTCTCTTGGAACAAACAGGCGCCTCCGCCCTTGATCAAATTGAGCAGTCCATCCACTTCATCAGCACCATCAAAGGCAATGTCCACCTTGGGGAACTGCTCAATAGTTCCCAAGTTGAGGCCATTGTCAATGATCAATTGCTTCGATTGGAATCCGGTAGGAATACAAACAAACTGGTTCTTGTTTGGAAGCTGGCCCAATCTCTCAGCAACGAATACCACGGTGGAGCCCGAGCCGACACCAACGACCTTGGCGGTCTCAGGGAAATTCTCATCCACGGATCTGTAAGCAGCAGCCTTCTTAGCCTGGTCCACGAGCGATGACATTGTTCTGAAGAAGAGTTTGTAGTTGTTACAACGTGGGACTAACAAGAGCATATTGTGGGGACTGGATGTCTGGGGCTTAAGTGGCCCGCGGGCTGCCTGCAGGTGAGCCCCCACTTGGCCATGGCTGCAAAACAATACCCACACCGCATCTTCCGGGTCCGTTTGCTTGACACTTGGGTGTGTGACCCCTACCACATTGGGCACATACTGGTATCACTCCCAATGACTTTTTTTATTTTTTTTTTGGGGTTTTTTATTTTTGTGGGTGCGCCCCTTTCCCTTGTGTTATCACCATAGATTATACTTACCAAGGCAAACTGCTGGAACTGTTATCGAGAGAGGCAGTCAAGAGAATAAAACCATGGGAAAACAAAGAAATGAATAGAGCTAACGAATCTCATTTCAAGATGTGTCAGTACACCTCCCCCATATTAAAAAAAGAACTATTGGGAAAAAGAATGTGGTGAAGTGGTGGGCGGCTATTTGCCCCTTCTTATCAGCCGCAACCTGGGGGGGTTTCGCAGTCACGGTGTCCACGTGACAAAGTCGCTGGTGAATGCATAATAGCAGAGTGCGGAGGGTGGCTACTTTGCACCCGTGCCTCCGAGAAAAGCCAGTGCACTCTGAACAAAATTGGTGCGAGTATTCCTCGCTGTGTGCACTCCGGTATCCAACTTTTTCACCTTCGCAAGATTTTTTCCTTCTAAAAATTTTCCTCTTCCACATCAACACATATCAAACATGTCTGCTGCCAACAAGATTTTGTCTGAAAACCCAACTGAATTGGAGTTGCAAGTTGCCCAGGCTTTCATTGACTTGGAGGCTCAAACCGACTTGAAGGCCGACTTGAGACCATTGCAGTTCAAGTCCATCAAGGAGTTCGATGTCTCCGGTGGTAAGAAGGCTTTGGCCGTTTTCGTTCCAGTTCCATCCGTTGCTGGCTACAGAAAGGTCCAGATCAGATTGACCAGAGAGTTGGAGAAGAAGTTCCCTGACAGACACGTTGTGTTCTTGGCTGAGAGAAGAATCTTGCCAAAGCCAGCCAGAAAGGCCAAGAAGCTCCAGAAGAGACCAAGATCTAGAACCTTGACCGCCGTCCACGACAAGATCTTGGAGGACTTGGTTTTCCCAACCGAGATTGTTGGTAAGAGAGTCAGATACTTGGTTGGTGGTAACAAGATCCAGAAGGTCTTGTTGGACTCCAAGGACTCCTCTGCTGTTGACTACAAGCTCGAGTCCTTCTCCCAATTGTACAACAAGATGACTGGTAAGCAAGTTGTTTTCGAAATCCCAGGTGACGTTTACTAAGCGTTGTAATGAGGTCTACAATCTTCCTTCCATCATTTCCCCTGTGTTTTAGTTTGATTGGATACTCGTGGTGGAATGACCCGGGTGTTGATCGGACCGGTCATGCTTCATAGCAAAAACTGACAAATACTGTAATTTGGTATTTATCGACTTATAAATAACCTCCTACGTTATGCGTGCTGTAGTTTACATTCCTGAAATTCCTTTGCAACCATCTCAGAGCTTCTATACTTTTTTGACGTACGAAGTAGGGAATAGTCCTCGCACTCCGTTGAGTTCTCCCTCTGTCCATCCACTTCCATCTGTATCCTGCTGCACCAACACTATTCTATCGCCTGCAACGATACTCAACTCATTATCTTCATCTGCAGTGTAATCATACAATGCCTCCACATACTGAGCTCGTTTGGCTCCTCTTTTGGGTGCAACAGATGGGCCTTTCTTCTTTGCTCCCTCACTGGTGGTGATTTCAAGATAGCTTGTAGGTGCTAGACCTTGGTTTCCACTCTGGATCAGCCTGACCATGGTCCAACCAGATCCGTCATCTTTCTCAACCACATCTAGATTTTCTCCTTGCGAAATTGAGATCTCGTCGTCGCCAGTAGCATCATACGGGTAGATTGCAACTGCTGTTCCCACTGATGGCCCAGAGGAGGAAGTAGTTGTCTTGTTTCTTCTTAAACTGAAGATGCCCCCGATTCCGCCTCCAGAGTTGGCCGTTACGTTGCTTCCAACCGTATGAATGGATTGCACGTCGTTCGTGATCACCTCCAGGGTTGTAGGAGTCTTATGATTCTTGAACAACCCAAATCGGCTCTTTTTCTCCTTCTTCACTTCGACATAGGACAAGTCCTGGTCGCCCGCAAAGTTCTGAATGATTTCAATCTCCACCTCACTCTTCACTCTAGCAGAATCCTCGCGCATGAATTTCTGGAGAAGCGTTAACGCATCATCCATGGCCATGTCGAATTTCAAAGTGAGCAAATCGTCACTCGACTTCCTTTTCTGGGCCACTTCCTCGAGTTTCTGTTTGGCATTGAGGGTGGCTTCCTTGGAGACTGCGTAGCCGTTCAAACTAACATTCAAGCGTTTCTTCAAATCAGTCAACTCGGGTTCCTTGGTGATAAGCGACTCGTCGTCGTGCCAGAAATCGCACGGAATGAAATAGTAATCCTGGGGCTCCTTCCATGCAACCGTGTTATGCTTGATGAACATGGCGGTGTCCAACTTGGGGTTATTTTGGTCGACGATTGCATCGATCTCATGTAAGTGTTCCTTCACCTTATCGTTGCTGTTACGTTCGATGATGCTGGCATTTTTTAAGAGCTTGTTCAAAATCCCCACTCTGCATTCGTTTAAGTCCTGGAAGTAGTCAAGAAGTTCGGGTAAATCCTGGAAATAATACTTGTCCTTCAATCTGTTGGCTACACTGATGCGAATCAAGTAGTTGTTCTTCCCGATGTTCATGTCGATCTCTTTTTCTTCAAACCGCCGCTGGTACTTGTCTCCCGCCGTCTTTTCTGTCTTTTGTCGGGCGGTTTCCGTGCTCTGGCAAAGCGTATCATAATGCTTTTTGGCTTTCGACACATCCTCCTCTGTAGCCTTCTTTTCCAAACTCAAAAACTCGTTGATTCCAGCAACATGCTTTGCTATGCGGTTCAGCTTGACCTGTAGTTTGTCCAAGTTGGCGCAGATCTTGTTGGAGATCTCCAGGGCCAAATTATCTCTTTCCTTAGCGATTGCTTCTGTTTGGGTTAAAACCTCGTTCCAGAGCACCACTGACGCCGATTCGAGCGATCCGGGCGTAATTTGGGGCTCGTCACCCACCGATAACTTCGATGAGTTCGTTGCTTTCTTGTCAAAATGCCGCTTGGTCAATTCCCGAAGCTTAGTGGCATACTCTCTTTCGATGGTAGCTCTCTCTTTGTAGAATTCGTCAATGTCAGACAACCAATTGATTCCGTTGGTGATCCATTTTTCTGTGATGGTGTAGGAGTCCTTGAGCTCGTTTCCTATGGAAAGATTCTCCATGGTTGATGAAGAAAGCTGATGTGCTCTCCTATCTTGGGGAGTGCACAGGGGTAGTAGCAGGAGAGGAAGATCTATGTGGGGAAGAAGTTGGTAAGAAGAGGAAACTAATTAGGGTGAAAGGGTTTAAATGGTGATCTGGGGTATTTGGTGACTTGGGCAGATTCGTTGGTTGTCGTGAACTGATGGACTCAGTGGCAGTTTTAAAGGTATTGAATGGGTAGACTCAGTGGCGGTAAGAATGGTGGGTAGTTCATGGAAATTTCTGTGACGTGGCTAGGATTTAAGTACCTGGTCTGACTCAGAAAATAAATATAAATGAATAGATAGTCATATAGAAATTGTGTGCAAAAGGTGTAGAGACCAGGTCTTTCTTGGGTAGTCTGTATGCTGCGAAATGAGCTACTACTAGATATATTCTGCAACTACTAGAAGTATTCTGCTTCTACTAGAAGTATTCTGCTACTACTAGAAGTATTTTGCGCAACACTTGTTCTCTCTGTTTTTAATAACTTGTGCATTCCCCTTTATTACCTAAGGCATATTGTATAGATGTAACCTAATAATCGGGTATGTCAAGCTTTCTACAGATGCAATGGCATTAGTTCAGAACCTAGTGCCTGGAGCACCAACCACAAGACCGCTAATTCATCAGTACGCTTAAGAATGAAAACCGGTTGTACTTGAACCGATTTCCAACTTACTACCTGATCTACTATGCTGTATCCACTCCGATCACTATCTTATACACTATTATTGTATACCCAGCAGTCATTAACTCCCACATTCCACTTGCAGTCATTCCCCCTTCCATTATCCCCCTTCCATTATCCCCCTTCCATTATCCCTCTTTTTATTATCCCTCTTCTTCTTATCCCTCTTCTTATTTTCCTTTCATTTATTCTTCCTTGCTATCCCATACAATAATCTTACACTCATACCTGCACCATACAAGCGTAACCACAATACAATCTGCTACACCAGCTAACCCAACCCACTGCTAATTCTATACCCTAGTAGTGAATCCACAGTGCCTCAATTCGGTACCTCTACATCCCTTTTCGTCAGTGCCCTCGCTTGGGCCTTTTGCATTGAGATACCCCCGGTTCAGACTTCCCACCCGTTGGCTGCGGTCAAACCCTTCCAAATTCTCCTTCCTCAGAGACGTCTACAGAGACTACAAGGCGCTCCGAGTTCCCCGAGTTGGCCTCTGGTCCCGCGTGCGTGGCCAGGCGGTGTCTCCAAGAATTATGCCTGATTCTGTGTCTGGACCTGAATCTGTGGCTGGATCTGGTTCTAATCAAGATCAAACGGCGATGTCTTCTGGTATATCTGGCAATATAGCCGCTAGACCTTCTGCCAATGGCTCATCCGCTGGTGCTTCCCGCCGTCTGCGCCTCTTGGGATTTGCTCGTGCTACCAGAGATACATATATTCCCAGGTTGACCACTTCGGTGTCTCTGTTGGCAACAGGAATCACTGCTAGAAGCATCGAATACGACGAGTACGGCTCACCCATGACATTTCCAAAAGATACAACTTTCACGCTTTTCCCGACATACACCCGTCCGGCAACCAACAGTGAACATGGGAATGGGTGGATAGTAAGTGTGCGAGGGTGGATGTGGTGTCCCGGAGTGATGAGCCGAAAGAATCGGTTGATTTTGTCATTGGCAAAACAAATCACTCGCTACGGAGGGGGACCGGCAGCACTGGCGGCTGTTAACCGTCTAGAACTGGATCCGACCTTGAACAACGACACCCTAGAGGATATCGACCATCCAGCCTCCGATGCTTCGTCGTTTTCTTCTGGCACTTCTGCGTCGCCATCAATGGCGCCGTCATACAATGCTATCGACAACGATAATCTCATCAGGGACCGTTTGAGCTCGTTCATTGCCAGATCAATCCCGTCTGCCCACCTCAGTATAGTTGTAGGTGCTGTTGACACGGCTAAAAGCTCGAACTTAATTGAGATCCAGGCTTCTACTGATGCCAACGGACATTTTGAGGCAGAGATTTTTGTTCCCTACGAGCCCTCGGTGGTGCAAGTCCGCTCAGCAGCTGATGACACCATCTGTGTCTTTCAGGAAGTGAGGGTTGTTTCTATTTCGGGATACGGACTTATCAGTGACATTGACGATACTGTCAAGCTCACAGGGGTTATTGGCGATAAACGTGAGTTGATGCACAAATTGCTCCTCGGAGATATCCTGTCTTGGACTATCCCTCCTGTGGTTTCATGGTACAAAGCGCTCCTTTCACGATCAGATTTCACCTTCCACTACGTGTCAAATTCCCCATGGCAGCTTTTTTCCTTAATTACACAATACTTCGATACTGTTCAATTGCCTGCTGGCTCGGTTCACCTCAAGCAGTATACGGGAAACATCATTTCTTCACTCATGGAACCATCATCGTCACGGAAAAAGAAAGCGCTCTTCAAGATTGCTCACGATTTCCCACAAAAAAAATTCATATGTGTGGGAGACTCCGGCGAAAGAGATTTGGAAGCCTACGCAGACTTGGCTGCTACTTATCCGAATCAGGTCAAACGCATCTACATCCGTATTGTCGAGGATTCTCTCTCTGATATTAATGACGACAGCATCCTCGCAGAGCTCGATTGGATGATTGGAGAGTGGGATCGTCGTCGAAAGGACGCCCTGGTGGTACCTAATTTGGGGTCTATGGCTGATCTTATAGATTTGTCTGATGGCAGTCCAGACCCTGTTTCCGTTCTCAGGGCCACCAAGTTACCTCCAATGATTCCTAAAAAGCCGGTTTCACTTAAGGGGGTCACGCTAACCAAAGTTCCGCCGTTGCCGGAAAGAAAGTATTTGCAGAAGTCCGCTACCGATACAGTATTGGCTGGTCCGAATTATCAGGAACATTTGCAACCTAAGGCTACTTCACCAACACCGAGATCTGCCTCGGCAATCTCCAGAAGCCCAAGTTCATCTGGAACCCCACCTCCCCCTCCCCCTCCACGCAGAAGAAATGTTGTCAGTCCTCTGTTGTCCGCACCTCTGCAAGAGCAGAGAGCTTCGGAACTGTTCAGTGTCCACAGCCTTAATGGAGCAGAGAGTTTCTACGAACTAGAAGACGTGGATAAAAGAGGAGCCGAGTGGCTCCAGCGCATGAAGGAGGTATTACATACTCTCGACGGAACCTGTGTCAAGCTTCGTCTCTTCAGAGACTCCGACGACCAGTTCTTCAAGGATTCTCTACAAGATCTCGATTGATCGCAAGCTCACCGAACTGCATTCTATATTACACATAATCAAAGTCCTTGCTAATGATTACCGGCAAGCACTCACCCAGGTGCTCTATGAGGAAAGGCGCCTCGCTTTTCCGTATGCTCTTCTTCTTATGCTGTGATGGCCTCAATCTTAGCTTCTTCCTCCTGTTGGGCGGCTCCATTCTGGGTTGCAGTCTCAGCAGAAGCAGCGTCGTCATTGCCAAATTCCTCAATGTCTTCTCCGTCTCCATAGTCCTTGAACTCCTGGCCGTCGTCAGGCAATGCAGTTCTGAATTCCGACAAGTCCATCTCATCTCCGTCGTTCTCGTCTTCCTGGAAGAACTTGTCGGCAAATTTCTTGGTCAAGATTTCTCTACCAGTCAACTGTCTCTTACCACTCTGTTCCTCCTTTTTCTTGACTGCTGCCTTCTTGGCTCTCTGCTCCACCTTCCACTTCTTGAATGTCTCCAATGTTATGGGCGTGAACTTGGTCTTGTCCAATCTGCCTCTCTCCATCTCGATGAACTCCTCCAACGTGATCTGAGGCTCCGACTCCTTTGCCAATCTTTCTAGTCTCTTCTGTTCCTTGGTCTTCAACACGAATCCGGCTGGCAATGCGTGTTTGTACATACACTCATTTCCTCCGTTAGGACACACCCAGAACCATCCGTATTTGTCGTTTTCAACGGCCTCGATGAAGAATTTACAGATCTTGTCCGTGGTGGTCTTTGGGTTTCCGTGCTTCGACATAATCACCTTTCTCAATTTCTCCTCATCCCAGTTGTCCATGGTGTCTGCCTCCTTCTCCGCCTTGGCATCAGCTCTGGCATCAGTGTACAAATCCTTCTTGGCATCCTTACGGCCAACATTAGGATCGTGGGAGAATTTACACTTGTTGCCCTTGGTGCACACTCCGTTCTTGAAAAACTCACACAAAATGGACTTTGGATCCACTCCAAATGGCACTTTCTGCTGCTGGATACCGAACATAGACGCTGCCTCCTTTTTGGCCTGCTCAGCAGCCTTTTTCTCCTCGGCTTTCCTCTTTTGTTCGGCCTCCCGCTTCTTAGCAAGTCCTCCATCTGCACCTTGTTTCATCTGTTGGATTTGACCCTGGACTTTTTTCGACTTATTTTTGTTTTTCATTCCGAATCCCTTGTCCTCGGCGGATTTTGCCTTGGCCTTGGCCTTGGCAGCCTTATCTTGGTCCTTTTTAGTCTTTGGTGGCATTTTGGCTTTTCGATCTTTTCACCTTCGACTTTTTTTTCTGCCTTGCGCAGGTGAAGGCACATAAGCAGGTTGCAAAATTACTGCATACAGGTAGGAAACCTTCTATCTAGACATTGTCGTTTCCATTGGCTATGTAGCTAACCTATTGCTTCCGATTTCTCTTTCTGCTTCCGTTCAAAATTGCATCAAATCTGTAAATTGCCTCCGCGTTCATGGATTCTGGCGACAATGTTTCTTGAGGACTAGTTGACTGAGATGGGTATTGCACTGACGGACTAGTCTTACTAGGAGACTTCATCTGCGGGGTTCCGATCGTGTTCTGATCGAAAACACTAGAAGAAGAGTTCATCTTTGGCGTGATCAATGGTTCCTTGCTCTTGGCATACTTGCTGCTCCGGAAGGGGATGTACGATCTTTTCGCTGGTCCAGTTTCCACTGGCCCCCCAAAAAGAGTGGGAGAACCGTAGTTGTCTGCCAAACTGCTCTTAAATGAGGTGGTAGATTGCGTGCGTGCCAAACTGCGGTTGAGAATGACAAGCGCCTTTTTGTCATAAACTTGTGGCACTGAATCGATTGGTGACGTTAGGTCGCTCGAGATGCTATTCTTTGTATCCACTGACAAGCTTGGCACATGGTACCCGGCATGACTGTTAGAGAATTGACGACCCTTTGGAGCTCCAGAAACACTCAGTGCCCTTTGTTCAGGCTTCGTAAAGAACGAATCGAAATCATCTAATGCGGCCCTTAAATTACTAAATGAGGCCGCTGGTTCTTCAACTCCAACCGATTGTGTATCTGCGTAGTCTGGCCTGTGGGCGTGGTATTCGTCCATCAAGAATTCAATCTCCTCTCCAGCAAATGAGTCCTTATGGACTTCGTCCACAACAGTTGACTCTCCACACGTGGCAAATACGGCATGAACATTATGTCTTGTGTTGGCAGCAAGCAAAGCAGGCATTGGAACGGCCCACCCACTCTCTTCTGGGATTCCAAAGAGTGTGGCTGTATTCTCGTATTCCTTTCTCATTGATGCTTCTTCCATACTCATCCGCAAGATAGTGTTATCCAACTGAGAGCCTGAAATTGCCACGGCTCCGTCAATGACCTCCAAAGCAGGTTCGGCATATTCAGTCAACAACAACCTCAATAAGGGTGAAATAAGGTCTGCTCCCACCCCAAGGAACTCTTCTCTCTGGAGATCCGCAAGCGGAATTATATGCTTAAGAATGCTGAGAGTCTCCAACTTGACCCAAGGAATTTTGTTTGATAAGAAACTCAATAGAATTGTGAGTGTCTGTACCTCGTATTCTGGAAAGAAACTGGTTCTGATTGTGGATATAGTTTGGACCAAGAAATCTTTCTTCGATCTGAACCAGCATTTGGCAAGCGATTTTAAGATTCTGGCTAATGATGCCTTTTGACAATTGACAGCCATCTTACTGAGGAGGTCACAAACTTGCTCAACGTCAGCTGAAATTGATTTCTGATCAAAGGAATGCAAGAATCTTGGCAAATTAGTCAACAAGGCCATGAGCAATCGGTAATCACCCGAACCAATAATGATACTATCCTGTAACTTGTTCAACTTGTCAAGAAACTTGATGGTTGCGTCCCAAGCAGTCGCTGAACGAAGACCTACCAAAACAACTTGCTGCAAACCTTCAAATCTACCTTCCCATTTAGGTGGGAAAGTTGCAGTAAGGCATGAGATGGTATCTGGTGCATCAAGATCAATCTTGGAAACGAATTTCGACAACGTTGAGATAGTCTCGATGAATTCGTGTTCATGAATCGTACTGAGACAAGCCACACTTGACCAGAACAACTGCGGGAAATCGATTAACTTCTCGGAATCCAATTCAGCCGTGATTGCATTTAATGTCATGAGAATCTGCATTGCAAACCCTTGTATATCGACTCCTTCATCTGCAATCGTATTCGAAAGTCTGTGCAACATGTCCTTGAGCATATTTTGATCCAAGAATGACAAGAGTGATCTGAATAGTTGGAATGAACGACATGCAATATGACGAACAGCGCATATAGTTGCCCATTTAAGAGAAACTCGACTCCATTCTGTCTGAAGGTTAGGGACAGTTGGCGCAAATATTTCGAGAATGTTTCTCACCAAGAGGTCCATATTCTTGGGAGTCATCCCCCCCTTCTTATCGTTGTTCAAATCCTCATAAACCCACAAGTATTTATGGTGGTCTTTCTGTCTTAACATCTCCATAACTTGTAATGACTTGGGATTACCAGGAGCGATGGAGTGTACCAAGTGGATGATCAACGATGCTGATTGCTCCTGAACAAGCGGAAAATAGTGGTCAAGCAATGAGAACGAAACATGTAACAACAACGGAAGATGTTCAATGATCATGTCGTTATTTGATCTGAACAAATCAACCAAAAGGATCATCGATAACTGTCCAAGAGAAAATGGCGATTCCTTACCTCCCGTTCCAAGGAGTTTGGAAATATCTGCTGTGTACGGGAAGTCCAGCGCTTCCACTTCACAGGCTATTACTTTATGCTGTTGAAATGGCACCATTGGTTTGGGCTCGAGGTTAGCGATCAACTTCTTTATGACGTACGAAGGATCCGGTTTGGAAAACACCAAATAGGCAACAATCTGTCTCGAATAGGAAACGAAGCTGGCATTTCTTCTTTCCAAACAATTAGATATAATATAATCACAAATTATATCAAAATTGTTTGCGTTTGTTCCGAGAGCAACCCACAAGGCTTCCACTTCATTCGACATTTCTTTGCTGAACTTCACAGTAATCTCAAACAAGTTGTTAAGAACCATCAAAGAGGGAGCATCAATCTGTTTTAAATGTTCTTGAGCGTTAATGGTTTCTATTTCTTGTTTCACATTTTGCTCATCTTCCTTCTGAACGTAGTTCAATCCCACTGCTTGCACCCAAGGGAGAAGGCATGCCAAGATGTCCTTCCTTGTTGAATTATCAACGGTAATGAAATACTTTGTCAAGTAACTGATATAGGTGAAGGCATCCTTCGCATGTTGCGATGCCAATTTCACCGAAATCTCAAAAAGAACTTTCTTGTAGACCACTGTTGTGGAACAACATACACTTTCTGTGAAATAGTCCATAGATGAAGTGTTCAAGAATTTTGTCTCAAGGTACTTGAGTAATTCCACTGCTGCGAATCTGATTTCATAACTATCTGTACCGACCAAGAAGGTTGAGAGACAGAATATGTCATATGGCATCAGTTCAATCTGCTTCGACTTTAAGAAGACCTTAACGAAATTAGTGAAATACACCTTTCTCACGTGCAATGAACTCTGTGGATTGTAACACTGACTCAACACTTCCTGGTATATGTCGTCACTGTTGATATTAGATTCGAGAATGTTCTTCAATGCATCTTGTCCAAACTCTCTAACTTTTTCGTTATCAGAGTTTATAATTTGGTAGACCCAATCCATTACGCTTTTAATATCAAAAGACATCACAGCAGTCTTCCCGGGAACGTTGAACGTTTGCTTTAAAGTACCTGAACAAATTGTAGCCATGCAACTCAAGGAAGCGTGTTGCAACGTTTTCTTTTCCATTTCCAAGTACGCAGCTGCTGCTGGGGTCTTGTGTTGCACAGTACTTTTCGTCATGAAAGCGTATCTTTCCTCAAGAATACTCTTTGAGTCGCCAAATCCGCACCACTCTTTCAAAAAGTTGAAACATCCAATGCGGGCCTCGAAAGGTAACCACCTGTTTAAATCTAGTCTGTCCTTCAACCCGATGAAGACATTCTCCAAAAGGAAGCTAAAATAAATTCGAAGACTTTGAAAAGCTGACAGCGTTTGAGTCGATGGTACTGATAAAAAGCCCTTGACATTCTTGATAATTGAGACAAGATTCGCAACTGTGGAATCATCGGAGTATAAGATTGAATCGGATCTAAATCTGCTTGTAATGATGCTTAAGATGTGAACGACTTCGATTCTTACTCTATCATCTTCTCGATTTCTCTTTATCAACTGGGTATCCCAGTCATTAATGATGTCCGGCAAATTCTCTGTCAACGTTTTGCAGATGTTGATATTGATGGAACTAAGACCAGAAATAACTGCTTCCCTGATCATGGGTTGGAGAGACCTGAGCAATGGTAACACCATCCGGAAGACGGATTTGGCGCTCGTGATTTTCTGGTGCTGAATGTACATGGGTAACGACTTCTTGCGTCCATGTGTAGGTTGAGATGGCAAAGAAATCTTCTGTTCGCTCGTGCTTGTCAAAGAACAACAAGCGAAAATCAAATAAAGCTTCCATTGGTTTACCAATACCTCAGGAGGCGTGGAAGTGGATGGTCTGCCGAAGATGGACGACGTACTATTCTTGTAGTTCTCCGAGAAATCAACAACAATCTCATGCATTTGTACCAAACGAACACACACTGTTGAGCGACAGAGGGCAAGAGCCATTGGACATTTCTCGAAGAATATGTACAAGAGCTTTGGATAGATCCTAAACCAAACGGTAGAATCGATACCATAGTCAGAAGAAGCAAGCTTCAAAATCGTGCCTTTCTTGTTTTTTATCTTGCTCAATCTAGTTCTTTCTGGAACACTCATCTCGTGCTTTATTGGCTTGATTAGCTCAAGGATGTCTTGATTCTCCATGACTTGAATCAACCTTGTTCCTTCGTCAGCAACGTACTTCGAAGAGCTTCTCGAGTGACCCTTTGCTGAATTGGAATTTGCATTTGTCGTCGTTGATGGACTGAGTTCCTTGTTCGTACTATTATAGATTGATTGGTCAAATTGTTCCACAACTTTCAATATCGAGATCGCAAACAGTCTAATACGGCTGTCATTAGAGCATAGGAAGAATAATCCATTTCCTTCAACTTCCTCAATCACAGTGATAATTGTCTTCCATTCAAGCTCCTCGTAAGGTTTCAACTTCGTAGATGGCGGCTCCAAATTTGTCAAGTCGGATGCTTTGTGGTTGATCTGATATAAATCGTTGAGAACTTCGTTGTTCATCAAATGATCAAGATCGTCACGATTTTCGAGCGTTGGATCATCGTCGCTGAATTGGTTGAGCCAGCATTTCAACAAATCAACATAGATTTGCAAAAGACGAACAAAGTTCTCGGAATTAAAATATTCTGACTCATATGCTCGCCCTGGCTTTTCTGATAGACGGAAAGCAATCCGTGCATATGTGAGAATAACATTACCAGCACTCTTTCTTGCAGCAAGTTTTCCCAACGCATTGATAGATGCCAGAGCAATAATTGAATCATCATGAATGGCATTGCGGACAAAGATTTCCATAAGGGTCTTGAACAGAACTCCAACTACTGTATGAGAAGAATGCTCATTTGTCAATGGAACAATTGACCAAGCACTAGCTGAAAGCAAACTTGCGAATAGCTCGATTTGCACGTCTCTGGAACTCAGATTTGACGACTCTTGTCCGAAATGGAATGATGAAAATGAAGACAAAGACTTTGAATATGCTGCAGACACTAAAGAACCTTCGGACTTGGTCCAAGATCTCATACCAATTTGGTTATCGAGTAACATAAGCAATGATGCAAATGATTGACAGATATCTTCATGTGCTGCCTGATTCTTTATCTGCTTATTATCAAACATGATTCTGTTTTGCCTCTGAGTAGCAGAATCGAGCTTAACAGAAACAGATTTGGAACGGGAATCTTCGAAATTCCCCATTGAGTCAACGAATCTCTCATTCATGTATTCATCTGTGGGGAATGACGGCTTAATGCTCAGTTTGTTGTCCTGAAGACATAGCATGTATGACTTGACCACCAAAGTCAACTTCTCAGTGTACATGTTTTCAAGTGACACTCCGTTGAAACTCGATTTTAAGAGTTTAAGGATCACGTTATCGAGCACATAATTGGAATGCTGGAAACTCACAATTCGAATTATTTCAGACAACGCATTCAAAAGATTAATGTCTGGAGAAATCCATTGCTGTTTCTTTCCGGTAACTTGCGGACCAAAAAATAATAAATCAAACAAGTTATCCAACTTCTTGATTGTATTGTTCAAAGTGTCAGGAAGTCTGTTGATATACACCCAGATAAGTCTGCTCAAGCATACCATTAGTTTTGTCTTGACAGCTGGATCTCCTTTGAGTTTCAATTTGTTGACATTGTTTTCGATGATCAGAAACCAGTTATCCGCAAATAACTCTTTGGGTGCCACGCATAATGCAGATGTCATCAATGTCAAAGAAATATCCCAGTCATTGTTAGGCAACAGTGGACCCCCACCTTGAGCAAGATTAATTGAGCTTGTGCTTCCATGGTAGAATGCTGAGTTGGAAATAGACCATAATCTCCGGGCAGTCGTGTAGATTTTGGTGACAGCATCCACCCAAATTGGATGATTGGCCTCGGCTGTAAGTATTGACGCTAATGGAAGTATCAAATTACTCAAAACCTCAGCGTATGCATATATCAATGTCTGATTGTGACAGTTCGAGAAAAACTTCGTCAAGGACTGGATGAATTCAGCGCTTTCTTCGAATTTATCTAGGTGATAATTGGTAAGCTTGAGGTACCGCATGCCGTATATGAGAAGATGCAAGCTAGGCTCTTCGTCATGTTTCACATTCTCTGGAATTCTTTCCAAATCAGCAATAAAGCGATCACTGACACTCAAGAACCTCTTCTCGGACATAAAGCCAAGAAGCTCTGCAAACAAGTTCCAATTAGCCAGTCTCACGAAAGATTCGCTAGCACTTACTGGATCTGTTGTTCTCAACTGATTGTAAACAATTTCTTCAAGCTTACCTCCGAGATCATCTCCCATGGTGTCTTCGGAAGACTGTTTCACAACTTCGATCAAAACGCGACAGAGGATGTAGATAGAAGCCAATGACTTGCGTTCTGCCTGAACTGCAGTTTCTTGTGCATGTGCGATTTGCTCTTCGAAGTAATGCTTTTGTCTCGAAACCTCCCGATTGTAGGAGTTGGCTCCCAGATATGACTCTGGCGTTTGTCTCGCGCTCGATGACCGTCCATCAGGCAATACAGAAGCTGAGTTGTTTCTTCGGTGCGCTAATTTGGAGATGCTCTTGCTTCTCATTAGACTGAGACTCCTCTTACCTCTTGTCTGTGGACTCTTGAGAGAAATATCATCAATAGGAGTCCCAGTGGATGAGGCATTATTGCCTTCTGATAGACGAGACATCGAATTCTGAGATAGCGAGATGATTTTCTCCACCTCGGAAGCAGCGCGTGCAGCGACTTCGCTCTTGGATTTTCGCCAAAACATTACACTGTCAATGACAGGTTTTGGCTTCCGTTTGGCAATATAGCCAAGCGAGGAAATGATATGGTCAAACTCTAGATCGACGCCTTCTGCCAAAATCTCAATGATTAGCGGTTCTTCCAGAAGAGGATAGTCGAGACACATATTCAACTTACGTTCAGCATGCCGAACGAACTGAGTAAACACAATGTGCAAAGTATATTCCGCAGGATTCTTAAGTTCAGTGGCTAGGCCCTTTCTGGTAGTAAAGAACTCTTGGAAATTTGCAAACGCCTGCTTCAGCGACTTTGTGGATAGTGGAGGTGGTAATTGTGGAGAGGGCTCAATGTATGCGACTTGGTTACTTTTCGGCGATGCAAATTCCTGAGAAAGAGACGAAATCAAAGGAGTTGGCATATGAAGGTCCACTGGGTTGGCAGCTAGCGGATGTTGACGGAGTTCCTGAGGGGAGGCATTGACCAGTTCGACATCGCTGACGGTCTCCATGGAAACCTCCGCATTTATATCTTCGACGACTGAATCTGGTCCAATCGCCTGGCTGAGCGGATGCGGAGCGGCTTTCGCCCGCTTCACATGCACACGAGTTGCACTGCTATAGTGAACTTCCTGAGGATCAATCTCGAGTTCTCGCATATAGTCAGAAAGCGCAATAGAAGTGTCCGAAGTGTCTTGGCTGTTTGGAGAGATCATGAACGCACGCGTGTTGTTGTAGAGCTCCTGGTCCTTGGCCAGCGCGTCCGTTAGCAAGTCAGAGTGGCTGCTGTTGCCGTTGAAATTATCTGGGTGGTGCATGGATGCGGACACTGTAGTATTGTCATCTTGGGGCGGCTCCCGATGAGCCATCTGATCCCCAAACCCTGTGTAGTCATCTTGCATCTCCGGCTCCTCGATGATGTCATTGGGGTCAAATTGGGCGGTGTAGCTGTCTGTTCCATCGATTTCTTTATGAGACTGAAAGTACAGCTCAGTAGCCAATGGCGAGTTCGTGGTCATGGGGATGTGACTTGGGAGAGAAGAGCCATTCAGAAATTTGTTGTGGGCGAAGTCGATGGGCAGATCAAGGCCACCATGAACAGTATGGTCGTTGTTGTTGGTCTGATACAGAGGCACCAGATCCGAATGAAGAGTCATGCGGACGTCGTTTTCAGAGGCCGGTTCGGAAATCTGGTCATGGGTAGAACCGCGATTGTATCGAATCTGAAGCTGGTCGAGCTCGTCCTGGTCGTAGGAGGGCTGATCTAAGTTTGGAATTTCGATCATTATCTCATGGGAGATTCCGGATCCGAAGGTGTTTTGATGGGAAAAATTGGGTGAAAGTGATGCAATGAGCAGTGGTTCTGTCAAGAGGATAGAATAATGGTTCTTCCGGAATAGGCGGCGGCAAATATGATGTAGTTAATGTATATGGTGGTTAGGTAGACTATTATGTAGATGCGACATTTGGTGCTTGTCCTGCAGCCAGAAAGGGGTATCAGTGAATGATAGGATGATCTGATGCCACTCGGGTCGAATTATGATGATTTGAGGCAATGGTGAAATTCAAAATCTAATTCTGATTCTTCCTGATCTTTTTTTTTGTAATTCTTTCACATGCTTGGGCTTGCTGGAGTTTGTAACAAGAGCATTCTTCTGCAGGCACTGTCAATTTCGAAACTGTGAACAAGGCATGACAAGTGTTGATCTAAAGGAAGAAAGTATATGGTTTCAGCCGAAACAGGAAGTAATGTTGATAAATTGTAAATCTTTCACGCTTCTCTTTCGCTTCATTTTTGTTTCATTTTTGTATTTTTCTTCCCATTTCTCTCCGACAATCCGCACACGCTATCTACCAATTACAATAATTTTTCGTCCACCGTCAAAAATCACAAATCTTTGCGTCACCACCAAAAATCGAAAATACTTGAGTTCGATAGGTAAACTGCGGCAATAACATAAAATAACCCCAACCATCCACTCACAACCTCAAGAACTCTACAAAATCTTGCCTGGTCAAAGATATTTATATCGTTGCATAATCATCATCGTAGTGCACCTACCCATCATTATATCCATATATCATTATCTCGATCTCTAACTATCTGAACACTATCATGTCTTCGGTCGAGCTTATCACTCTAGTCAACCAGTTTGTTGCTGCAGTGGTGAGCGATGGTGACTTCACAGTTCCAGCGCAAAATATTGCCGGGCTAATCGCCGCAAACGAAGTTTCTCTTCTTCTGTTAATTCAGACTTTAGGTCCTACCTTGACTTCCGATGACACCACCTCGAGGACAAACGCTGTGCATTGCTTGGCGGCCACTTTGTCCCAAGAAGTGCTCTCCTCTAAGCTCTCCAAGCAGGATGTTGGTGTTCTCTTGCAGTTTCTTGTGACTAAGCTTGAGGATGAAAAGATCTCCATCTACACTCTTCAGGCGCTTGGACTGTTGGTGAAATACAAGAACTTCTTGCCAACTTTGAACAACAACTTGGAGACGTTGCTTGCGGCGGTATCGACTTCTTATGAGCCCAGAAAGCACTTGGCCAAGGTCAGATACGAAGCGTTCGTTCTTTTGGAATCTCTATTTGCGGGCCACTCAGCAGTAATCGCCACTAATCCCCAGTATGCCGAAAAGTTTGTGTCTGCATTTATTCACATCGCTGGGGGCGAAAAAGATCCTAGGAATTTGGTTATTTCCTTCAAACTCAACACCAACATCAACTTGACGGTTCAGTTCGAAGACAGAACTGCCAACTCCACCCACGACCAGCTCTTGACGGAGCTTTTTGATGTCTGCTTCTGCTATTTCCCAATCTCATTCACTCCTCCTGCAAATGATCCATACAAGATCACTGCTTCGCAGTTGAAATCTGAATTGAGAAACACCATTGCGTCCCAGAGCCAATTTGCTCAGGACGCTTTTCCTTCGCTCTTCGAGAAACTTACCTCGACTAATCCGGCTGTGAGAAATGATGTTTTGCTTACAATCTATCAATGTGTCAACCAATATTCTCAGTCCACTGTTGAGCAGTATTGGCTTAGTATCTGGGATGCATTGAAGTTTGAGATTCTCCACAATGATGTACTGATTTTCAAGCCTGAGGCGGACTACATTATTCCTCCTGCCGCTGAATCTCTCGAAGACACCGATGAAAACAAGACCCTCATCTACACATTGAAAACTATCTGCGCCATTGCAAACAAGTTGGATGAGTCAGACACACAGAATGCTTTTATTGAGACAATAACTCAGAACTTAGAAAAGAACTTCAAGTCGCTCAACGAGAAGACCTTAAAACAGTCGGCGTTGATTTTGAGCGCTGTTGGTTCCACCTCCCCCAAGCTCTTCAATAAAGTGGTCGAGTTTGTCTTTTCCTTCGATATCTGGGGAAAATACATACGAAGCGACTACCAGGAGCCCCAAGATGAAGAAGAGATCGACGTGGCGCTCACTACTGCTCGCCAAAGAGAGCTCATCGACAATTTGGGTTTCATTTTCACTGCTGCAAAGATCGTTAACCTGCCAACGCAATTGGACACTTACAAGGACCATTTGTTGATTTTTATGGGCCTGTTGCTCCAGTCGTCTTCGAAGTTGGAGAAGACTTTGAAATGCAAGATCACTCAACAGCTCATAAAGTTGATTGGTATCCATGAGTTTCTTTCTAGGGAGGATGTGAAGCTTATCTTCGGCTGGTTGAATGATGCTTTGATTGGAATTGTGGAAAGTGGAACAACAACATGGGAATCGGATATCCTCTTAACAGAAATCATCAACGGATTCGTACGTGTGATGTCTGAAGGCTCCGATGATGCTGTCTACCTTAATGTCGCAACCATCATCGAGATAGTTTTACCAGGGCTACTCAACAATATCTCCGAACCAAAAGTGTTGAGTCTCGTTAACAGGCTATGTGTCAACTACCAATTTTTGGAAGTATTGTCAATTAGATTGTTGAATAAGTTGGCTTACGACGAGTACAACCCCCAGAACTTTGGAGCAATGGTCATATGCTTGATTGATTCATTTATTCAAACACAACAAGTTAAGCCATTCCTCACCAATTCCTGGTACAAGAAGTTCATTCCAAGATTCTTGACCATTACAATCAAAAAGTGTAATGGAGATCTCATGGTACTCGACCTCAGCGGCCAACTCTTTGGCCTCGTGGTCAGATACATGGAGAAGGAGAAGCACCAGAGTATTGTTGATGAGATGGTGCCTGTTTTCGTCGAGGGAAAAAAGTACGAGGGCCTCGTGTTGGACGATGTATTGTCTGCTGGTTCTCCCACGATCACAATCTTCAAGTATTTCCTCGCCAAGATCGATAAGAATACGAACTTGCCCGGTGAGACGGCAAATTACATCAGCAGAACAATTAATGTTATCAGAAGTTTGTCCGATGAGTTCTTGAGGATCGAGTACTTGCAAGTGTTGTCGCTTCTCGTGAATAAGTTTACTCCCCAAAATGACGAAGGAAACAATGTTTTACTTGAGACGATGTACCAGAGCATTGAACTGGACGTGGAGGAGTTCGAAATATTTATTTGGATTATCAAGGCGTTGATTGTCCGTATCGACAAGGTGGGAGCAAAGTATTTGGATTTGATTGTTACCGCATTAACGCAATCCTCTAACATCGCCTTTTCTATGGCCCTCTCGCAGTCTTTCAATGTGTTGATGACAGACTTGGACATTTACGTGAACAAGGAGAACAGCAAGCCAAAGATCATTTCTGGTGTGGTTAACAACAATGTCAGGTTGTTATACAAGCAGCAGATATTTGAGAATGTATTGAAGGCGTTAATTGAAAGCTTTAAGGGGGTCAAGGATAATACAAGGAGAGGCGTCCTCTTGAGCACATTGGCCATCATCATCAAGAATGTATCAACCAAGATCTTGAAGTCGCACTTGGAAGCTGTTTTCCCTATGGTTTTGAACGGGTTGACTTTTGAGGACTCTGCTATTTTGGAGGCATCTTTGCAAACGTTTTCGGTGATCATCTCGGAGTCGCCTCAGCTCATCCTGGAGAACTTGGGCAGTCTAATTGAAAAGCTCACCGATTTGAGCATCACCAAGATTGTGGTGAACAAGCACTTGGTGAACAACGAGCAAATCAGATTGATGAGTTTGGAATGCTTGTTGGGCCTCTTCCAGAAGTTGGAGTTGGTGGAAGTGTTGAAGTACCAAATCCCAATCAGAAATCGCCTCACGGTGGGTCTCGATGATAAGAAGAGGAGTGTTCGTAAGAAAACCAGTGACGTGCGCCAGATGCTCTACGAATTGGATAGATAGATATCATGTTCCTACTTTAATTAATAGACTACTATACACCTAAATGATACTCTACTCGTCATCTGACTCATCGAAACCGACAGGAGCTAAACCGGGCGTCAAGCCTGGTGCGTCCATTTCCTTTTGCTCACCCTTGTGCAACCTGTGGTTGAAGGACTCCAACTTTGCATCTAACTTTCTTTCTCTAGACTGTTTGTACTTTTCGTTCGCCAAATCCAAGATTTCCTTTCTCAAGTCGTCGATTTCCTCCTGAACAATTGGATCGTCCACTCCGCTGGCCCTTTTGACGACATTAGAATTCTTCTTTATTAGCTTTTTCAAGTACTTCTCTTCTTCTGGCGAGAGGTTCTCGGAGGATTTATGCGATTTGATGACCTGGAATTTGACAAGCTTCTGGAACTTTTTGTCGGCCTCAAGCTTCTTGTTGATGGCCTTGTTCTGCTTGACTTTTTCTACCTTGTTGGCTTTTCTGATCTCTTCCTTAGATAGTCTCTTTTTCGACATTTCTCTGACGAATTTCTCGGTGGAGGAAGCCCCTTGCTTTCCCAGACCAGCCAATGAGGTGCCGGGAAGCATGGTCTCAAAGAGTTTACTAACCGTGGCCTTAGCCTTGGCTTTCGATGAGTTTGAGGAGAATGCCATCTTGGCGAAGATGAGATGAGGTGAGGTTGTAGTAGTAGGCATCGCAATGGTGTACGGGTGCATTGTTGGGATGGTTGCAAAATTGAGAGGAGTTTGGGAGGAAAAGTGCAGGAGAATGTGACAGCTGAGTGGCAGTTAATCATTGGTATTTTTGCTTCTGCAAAAAGTTTGACTAGTAGGCTTGTGACCAAAGATTGTAGTAATTATAAAATTATAGAAACGAGGCCCTATAAGTAGTTGGAGGAGAGGACAGTGGCAAAGCCACGATTGCATTATATGGGGGACGGATGGAATCAGATGGGGGACCGATGGCATAAGGTGGGGGCATCGTGGCTCCCAAAAAGAGGTAAGTGAAAGGAACAGTAAAGAACAAAACAATAATTGGTGTACAATCTATTACAGCTTCGGATTGAAGATAGTTTCCGATATTTTCAAGGTACTGATATTAGAGATGACATTGCACACAGTCAATGATCTGAACGCTGATGGATTCTACGTGTAAAATAATAATGGGCGAGTTTCCTCAATGATTGAGATCGCGTTAGATTTTCACCCTCTCTAATTATCTTACTTCTCTCAAGCACCGAGGTGTGGGAATACAGCCTAGAGTTTTCTTTTTCAGAGGAGAGCTTCCCAAAAGCCAAAATTAACATGCGATTTCATCGCGTTCCGCACTTGAACATCGGAGTTCATCGATATACTTAACCGAGGCTCACTCTACCTAATGGTGTAACAAGGAGCATATGCTCAGTCAAGAATGGAACAATGGGACTGCAGACCACTCTTGGTGATGTGACCTGGGACTAGTGCTGAATATGCAGAAGCCATGGACTAGAAGACAGCGGTAGAAAATAGGGATAAACCTATAGAAATACCCATATCGCTGTCAAAACCATGGTTTAGAATACTCGGAATGAATATAGTCAATCATACTTCGTGGATGGGCTTGTACCATCGGAGTTGGCAGTTACGAGCCATTAGACCTCGGACAAACTTTCCCTCATAATTCCATATGGAAGCATGCACAGTTCGGAATGAGCAACATCCGTGCAAGAAGTAGGCGATCTCTAATGCACGAAAAGGACAAAGGAAATAGTGAGGAGGATATTTACAGAATCTGATAAGTTCAGATAGAATGTTGAAATCAGTAGATAGCAATGTCCAGTCGCATATTGCGCATAGAAACCTGGGGTAAGTGGAAGTTTCAGAAACACGATTTCCTTTCAAATGACGAAAATGCTAGACAAACACATTGGCCAAAACACCACCTCCAAAATGATCTCCTTGTGATAATTCATGGCAGCTTTCCTATTCAGCACAAGTTCAAATGCCAGGTGATAATTATGTGGAGAAGCTGAATGTGCACATAGCGGGCGAGGAAAGAGAACCATGTGAATTGGAACCCACCTCTATATAAAAAGAGCTGGCGGCCACCTATCGTTGTTGTTATCATCTATCAATTAAAAATTTTATAATGTCTGTTACTGCTGACGGTTTCAACTCTTCCGACCTTTTCGTTCAGTTGCAAGAGGGCTTGAAGGACGAGGCTATTAAGAAGAAGGCTATTGCTGGCGTCAAAGCCGTCATTGTTATCACATTGAAGAACAAGGAGGGAAAGGACCATTCGTGGGTGTTGGACTTGAAGAAAGATGGTACTATCACCACTGCTGAGAAGCCACCAAAGAGTGATGTTCAGTTGCTTTTGAAGGACGCTGACTTTGTGAAGTTAGCCAACGGTAAGGCCAACGGGCAGAAGATGTTTATGGGAGGCAAGTTGAAGGTCAAGGGTAACATGATGAAGGCCACTGCCATTGAGACTGTTTTCAAGCAGCTCGAGGGCAACAGACCAAAGTTGTAAGCAGCAGCTAGATGCTGCATGTGAATATATGATGTGAAGAGAAGTTGTAGAGGCGTAATGAATGAAATTGAGCACGAGAACGAAAAATCTCTAGTTGATTAGAGAGTGTTAGAGATACGTGAAATGTAGGAAGAGAAGGAAAAATGCGAATGAACACGAGAATGTGAATGGGAATGAGAATGTTACGAACAAAATGAGTTTGAATACGAATACAAAATGAACATGAAAAAGAATACTTTCATTCTACTCACATTACCTCACATTTCCTCATTCTAGTCACATTAACTCACTTGTACCCCACCATCTCATCCGGGGTAGCCACAACTACTCCTCCCCCGCTCGTCTCCACCAGCTCTACCCGGAACAGCTCGCTGAGCCCCACCAAATACTTATACTTGAAGCTCCCCTCGGAGCTATCGAAAGTTATCCGCAAAAGCAAGTCGGGCCCATTGCTCACCACCATCACTGCTCGGATTCCGTCCCACTTCTCCACAGTGACATTTCGCACACTAAAATTCTCATTCAACTCCAAAATGTAGCTCCCCAATTCTCTCCACACAACGACTCGGCCATTTTCGTAGCCAGCAACAACATGGTCGCCAAATGTAGATATACTCGATACTCCTGAATCAAAATGATACTTCACCTGTGTTTGGAAATGGCCCGCTATGTTAAACTGCTGAATAGTGCCCGATGTGTACCCCACATAAACCACCTTGTCTTCGCACTCAAATAGTAAGTCTCCTCCTACCCTTTGACCCACGGGAATCTTTTCGGAGGTGGAGGAAATTGCCAAACATGTGCATGGGTCGTTCATGTTGTCAATTCGCTGGAATTTCGAAACAACTTTTCCCGTGCTGCATTCCCATAAATCTACTGAATGGTCTAGCGATGCCGTCATAAAGTTGCGGCCCTTGCCTATAAGTGCAGCATCGGTGATTTCTTTCTTCTGGTCGAGGAAGGTGCGAGTAGAAGTAGTAGTGTTGGGATCAAGTGCCCAGAGCTTGGTCTGAAAGTCGTCGCCAACACTTAGCAAAACTTTGTCGGAGGGAAATACCACGAGCTTGACTATGGGACCATAGTGAGCTTCTTTAACCTCCCAGGTTTTTTGGTGACTGGCAGTGTCGTACTGGACAATGTCGCCATTCTCGTTTCCTACAATGATAAACTGCTCGTCTTTAGTCATGGCCACTGCGCTCACTCCGTCATTAGCCATATTGATCTTGGAGGTTGGAGAAACCAACTCGTAACATTCACCTTTGATAGTCACCATATAATTGTGGAGAGATGATCTGGAAAATGCTACGTCCGGACACTCAAACACGAGATTTCCATTTGAGTCTAGCGATACCTTGATCTGGAAGAATTCCTGGTGGTCTTCATCCCCGGAGAAGCGTCTTGCGATCCAGATGGATTCCGACTCGATGCTTTTGGACTCCACGTCAGAAATCACCTCTTCGAAGGAGTCCTGGATGTTGACGATGGCCATATTCGTAGTTGGGGCGATAATCATGGCTACGGATGTTGGCGAAGGTGACTGAGGGGTTTTGGTATAGTTTGCTTCCGAAGTCTAGTGGTATTGAAGTTGCCATAGTTAACAGGGTAGTCACGTGAACACATTTACCATGTCGATGTTTTTGATTCACCCAGATTAAATTTAGACATCAAAGTAGAAAACTGAGTTACAGAGTTGCATCAGACTCCCAAACTTCTCTTTCTCCTCTTCCTTTTCTCTCCCAACTGTCACTTCCTTCAGTCACTATCTTGTTACTGCAGACAACGCATTACTCTCTAGGAACCTTCAACTCCAACCAAGGCCAGAAACTTCAGAAAATGGGGTCAGCGCTACAGAATGAGTCTCTCACAATGTTCTTTGACGAGGAATTCAGTGCCGCCACCTATGTGGATGCGCTTTTCCACTCCATAACGGGATCTTCAGATACCTACTCCAGGGCCAGTCTAGCCAAGTTGTCCACTCGACTGCTGGATCTCATGACCCATTTAGACTACCACACGAGCGAAATGTCCAAGGAAATCGCAGAAAAGATCTTGCATTTGAAGAAACTGTCTGTCTCCGTGGTTTCTGGCGCGGGAATTGATGGTCATTCCACTATGGACGAAACCACAAGACTTAGATACTACATCGATAGCTTGAAGAACTCTGTAGAAGCCCTACAGGTAGATGTTGAACAGGCCAGAAAACAGCTTGATCCACAGATCATTCTGCCCGAGGCAGATCCAGTGGAGGTGTTGATTCAGTTAAAAATTGTCAGAGCAAACATTAGCAAAGTGCTCCAAGTGCTTCAGAATGCCAGAAAGGTGGTGGCCGCAGCAGAAACTCAATCAATTGGCGTAGAAGAATTTCGGGAAACGTTAAGCAAATTACAAGAAGCTCTCCGGACCCAGTTCAAAGATGGAACGGATGCTGACAAGAAGGAATTGACAGACACAGTAGCAGAGATGAAGACCTGGAGCCCCATGTTCCAACAATTTACGCAGTTTGGGCCAGTGTACGTGAAATTCATCATAAAACTTGAAGCAGAGCTTCAATAATCTTACAGGGTTGAGTTATAGTACACTTCGCATGCCTATAGTCATCAATAAATATTATACATAATCTGGTGTCGTAACCTGGCGTTATTACTTGTTCTCCGCTAAGTCCAGCGACTCCGGAGACTTAGATTCAACATTCTTCTCCAAGTCTCTTCCAGCACGCTTGGCTCTGCTCTTCTTGCTCAAGAAGCTGAAGCCAGCGTAATAAAGGAAAGTGTTGAATGCTCTTGTTGGGAAAATGGCGACTACCCACCAGTTTGGAATGATTCTGAGAATGGCGCCCACGGGAAGCGATAACATTCCACAAATGATAGCAGTAGCCCACATAGCTGGCGTCTGTCTTGCCACAGTGAATGCTGCGCCTCCAACAAACATAATCAACACTTGCATGCTACCAATGAGAGCAGCAATGACAACAAAGTACCAGTTTCTGAATAAATGAGAAAAGAAATTCAAGTTCTCCATCGTGATCCGCTCTCTGACACTTCTGACGTCTGCACATTCATCCAACTTTCTGGTGACAAACAATTTCCAGAACTGCAACCACACAAAAGTATTGAATGTCATGGCATCCAACTGCTTGTCCTGGTAGTTATTGAGTTCGGCGGAGCCAAAGAATATTTGGCGCCCGCAAAAGTGCAAAATGAACGTAATAACCAATTGGTTGATAGACTGACCAAGGATCATCTTCCACATCGAGACACTAATCAAAGGAGCAGTTCTACCCGCAGGCTTTCTTCTCAATAGTGCATCGTCTGGTTTATCTGTGGCCAATGCCAATGCGGCCAAAGTGTCCATGATCAAGTTGACCCACAACAACTGGACAGCAGTCAACACCGACTTTCCGTGAGAAGATGCAACAGCAGAAACAAAGGTCAACACACAGGCAGTGATATTCACTGTCAATTGGAACTGGATGAACTTCTTGATGGACTCAGCAACAGTTCTTCCCCACTTGATGGCCTGGACAATATCTGCGAAGTCATCAGTCATCAAAATGATGTCAGAAGCTTCTCTAGCCACTT
Source organism: Sungouiella middelhoveniana (assembly GCA_030557965.1). NCBI lineage: Eukaryota > Fungi > Ascomycota > Pichiomycetes > Serinales > Metschnikowiaceae > Sungouiella > Sungouiella middelhoveniana. The sequence continues at coordinate 10,216 of JANIJQ010000001.1, read as the reverse complement.
CAGTACCACTAATACCCATGGAGAATCCGACATCGGCCAACTTCAAAGCTGGAGCATCGTTGGTACCGTCACCAGTGACCGCAACAACCTCACCGGCCTTTCTCAATGTATCCACTAAGATTCGCTTATCATCTGGCGAGGATCTAGCCAAAACCTTCAACTGCGGAACTATGCGTGCACGTTCTTCACTGGTCAATGCTCTAAAAGCTGGTCCTTCCATGTATGCGTACGGATTAGATGAATCGTCAGGAGTCAAGATGTTGCAACTTCTAGAAATAGCCTTGGCAGTAACCAAGTTGTCACCAGTAACCATTCTGACAGTTACTCCGGCCATCTTACATTGCACGACGGCCTCAGGAACGCCTTCCTTCAAAGGATCCTGAAGTCCAACGAGGAAGTCCATGGTAAGGTTGGTGTCAATTTCATGTGGACTCGATTTGATGTCAACCAACAAGGCTGGATCTGCTGCACCAAATCTCACTGGGTCTGCAACCTCAGCAGGTGGCCACAGTTCAATTCCAACAAAGTCCTTATGTGCCAACATAATAGCACGCAAGGCATCATTGGCATACTCATCAATCTTTGTCAACACACCGTCTCTCTTGGCTCTGTCTAACGACACCAATTCGTTGGTATTGCTGTATCCGTATGAGCAGTTTTTGAAGATGATTTCGGCAGCGCCCTTGACATAGAAACGGTAGCCATTGTCAATTTTCATGACAATTCCAGCCCACTTCCTAGCACTCTCGAATGGGATCACCTGGACAATGTCGTTCTTGGCAGCCTGACGCTGTTGTTCTAAAGTTTGAGTCGAGAACTGGTTGAAGCGTTCCTTAGCCAAAATCAACAAGGCAGAATCAGTTTTGTTGCCCAAGTAATTCTCAGACACAATGTTGAAATTCTGTATTTCCTTTTGACGGTCGCTGTTGTTGCCATGAAGCAAGTGGTAGAGTAGCGACTTCTTCTTAGGTCTTTGTCTTGCGATTACTGCCTTCGATTCATCGTAGTCAGGATTCTCGAAAGCCGTGGAGTTGAGGGTGATGTTAGACGAGATGAAGACCAAATTGTCATGAGGAATGGAGTCCACGATGGCCGAAGACTTGGGAATGTCATCAAGTTTGCTTGAGTTTACAGAATCATCAAACTGCAATTCCTCGCTGATGAAGCCACGAACAATTCTCATTTTGTTCTCCGTAAGCGTTCCAGTCTTATCGGAGCAAACAGCAGTGGCACCGCCCATGGTTTCACACGAACGCAACACACGTACCAAATTACCGTTCTGGGCCATTCTAGTGGTTGCGAATGCCAATGCCAATGTGACAGCCAACGGTAAGCCCTCAGGAACCGCAACCACCACAATGGTCACGGCCACAATCAAGATATCGACAAACTTCTTACCCTTTTCAGCAGGAGTGTTGTCGTGGTAGTTTCCGCCCGGAGCCAAGCTGATACCGAAACGGATAAGCAACACAATGAATAACACAAGAGCAGCCAAGAAACCGTACTTGGAGATTCCCTCTGCTAAATTGTCCAAACGTTCTTGCAAAGGAGTGACTTCGTTGTCGTGGTTCAACGAAAGCATGATTCTTCCGTGGACGGAATGGACACCCACCGCAGTGACAAGAGCCGTTCCGACTCCAGACAACACCTTAGCACCTGAGATGAGCAAAGGGTCTTGGAACTTGATTGTAGGGGAACCCAAGTCCTCGTTATTCTGGGAGTGCTCTTCGTAGAACGCCATAGCAACGTCCGCAGGCCGTTTCTTGACAGTAGCAGACTCTCCAGTAAGAGCCGACTCGTCACATTCCACTTCACCAGAAATTAACACCGAGTCGGCCGGAATCACGTCTCCGGTCTCCAAACAGATCACATCGCCCACAAGCAAGTCGTAGATGGACACCATACACCTATCGCCGGCACGGATCACCACAACCTCGCGATCCTCCTTCTTGGCGTTCAACTTCGCAAACTGTCTCTCCTTCTGGTAGTCGTTTCCAGCACCAACAACAACGACAATGATAACAGCGGTGATGATGGCCACGCCTTCCACCCAGTCAACTTTAGGCATTGGTTTATGTTCATCGTCATACTGGGGTCCCTGGCCAAAAGTTTCATAAAGCCCTAACCCCAACGAGATGGCGGCAGCCACCGTCAAAAGAATCAACACCTTGTCCTTCATGGCTTCTAAACAGAGACGGAAAAACGACTTTGCCACCTTGGTAGGGAGCTTATTGTTGCCGAAAGCCGCCTCTCTCTCGTGGTGGCTATGTTCTTTCAATCCGATATTAGCGTCCAGCAGAAGCAGATGAGCGAGACCATCGAGACCTCCAAGTTCGTGGAGCGCAGCCAACGATTTCGGGTCATGGAGTTTGGTGAGATCTTCTGGAGTAACCGAGAATGGCGACGGATGGAGCGGGGCGTCCAGAGCCTCCGAGACGTCGTCTCTAGTAACAGGTAAGCTCATTAGTTGAGATGAAATATCTGAGATGCGATCGATGCGAGATCGGAAGATTTGGAAAAGACAACAGCGATAAAGATTTAAAAGTGCAGGGAAAGAAAGGTGGGAACTGGTGTCTAGATAAGGTAGCAACTAGAAAAAATGGCGGATGTGGTCAATTATATGGCCTATTTCGGATGGAGTTGTGTAAGTGAGGCCGTGGGGCGATAACGCTCACTAGTAATTCTGGTGGTGCACAGCCTCGATTTCGCAGCCGTTCCAGTAGAGGAAATTGGGGGAGCGAAGCTGGAAAAACGACGCCATGGATTTGGATAACTGATTTGATATTCGATTTGGCTTGATTTAATTTGATTTAATTTAGCTTGAATTGATTTGGCTTGTTTTGTGTTCGTTTGAACGTTTATTTGCGGTGGATTGGCCATGGATGTTTGCTGCTGCTGACTACATAGTTAAGCCATGATGCGCGCTTGCATTGTTGCAATGGTAGTGGTGCAAGATACTAGATTGAGCGTCAGAACCCCAAACCGCTTGCCGCCTTGCTTATTTCCTTCGATAGCTAGGAGGTAAGAAGTGCTTTTCTTTCTCTATTAATTCTATTCTCTCTTTTTGTTTTCTCTTTTTGTTTTCTCTTTGCTGTCGATTTCGCGAATGCTCACCTTTGCCATCGCTGCGGTTGATCACTCAACCACCTCAGTCATCTCGAGGCTCCAATAGGCATCCGCAGCACCACCTTCAACAATGTGACTCGCAAACCCGACAAGTGCCAAGCTGCTGCTGCGCCTCAATATCCAGTTGCACACACGGCTTTGGTACAGGGGATATGCACCAAATGTCTTGGCAAATCTGGTTAATAAGTGTTGAAGACAGGACTGCAACATGGTTAACCGGAGATGAAGGCTTGTTGCGTCTCAACAAGAAAACAACCCAAGTCATGTCTATCTCTTGAGTGAGATTGGCGTGTTTCCTTATCTTAGGATTTGCATTGTGCGTCGATAGTTCTTGGTATTCTGTCTCGGGTCAAAGATGGAGGACCATATTGAAGTCAGGTTGTACATGTGACAACCTGGAATGGGCCTGAGCGCGGGTACTTGTTGCATGTATCCCGAGCCTCAGTCAGTACATCTGATCAAAGTACTTTGTTCCCTGGATTCGGGGGTAGGTTTCGTTCCATTGATGCAATGCACAACGTAGTTAATGTTCAAGCGGGGAACTGGTGTTTGTGGTCCACTAAAGAATTACCCACATACTTGATGCTCTGGAGTTGTTTCTCAATGTGCAGTAAGCAATTCAAGAACCCTGATATACAGCTTCTGGCCCTACTCTGTAAAAGGGCCAAATTCGTAAATGGGTGGTTGAGTCTTGGAAAGTTGAACACCGTCCTATTCATTGGTAGCCTTGGTTGCTACCTGGAGAATACCAAGGAACACCTACAAATCATGATTTGACGTCATCAATAACGACAACCAACAATCCTCAACTTGAAGGTGTAGATGGCCAAATAGTTGCCTGCCTGGACGAGGCATATAAAACTACCGGAATTGAAACGCAGTAGCCCCAACAACTTCAACTCAGGGGACAAATCCACAAAGGCTTGTCATTTGACCCTGAACACTTCTTCAGTGCACTATGGGAGCCAAACTTCGAGACGCGGTGAGTGGAGTTGACAATTGATACTATATGTGGCAGTTCAGGCAGTGTGGCCATTGATAAGCGGTACTGTCATTTACGTCCTTCCTCACTTTCAACGCCATATAATTTTCTTTTCTGAGGGGTCGTAGTTCATTTCCCTGGTTACTGATAAGTGTTAGCGATAAAACTTGATTCGAATAGGGCACCGATTCAAAATTTGCCCAATAGGGATTCTTGTTTACACTCAGGCCGGTTGTGATAGATTCACCACCAGAAAGTGTTTAACTTTCCTTCGTCTGTTACACTCACTTTTGTTGGCTAGGATAAACTACTCCCAAGATCAATTCCTAAGGATCTTCGATCTATTCAACCTTACGAACAACGTGGGAATGTTCTCGGTAGCTCTAACTTTTCCGTGTAGTTTTCACTGTTATTGATATGAAAATAACTACAATCTTTGGTAGGTAGAAAAGCCATTACGGTTAAGGTTTCCATAATGCTGGAGCTGCCAAAAGAGATGTTATCATGCAACCATCAGAGAAAACATTGAAAAATTCAGATACTTCAAGAGAATAGCCAATGAACTAAGTCCATTTGCTACAGTCGCTTAGAACATGTGAAAACGCCGGAACCATTGTCAAATATGGGAACTTTACCTTCGAAGTCGAACTTTTTCTTCGCTAAAAAGACATCAGAAATAGGCCAAAGACTACACTTTCCCTTCGAGTTCAAGGAACCTGACACCCCAGACATCATCAATGGAAATCAACAATTGAGCTCACAAAGTCTGCCCAAACCAATAATTTGGGCAAGAACCACCCCGGAGTCCTGTACCATAGCGAACAATAACAAGTGCGATCTGGTTTCTGAAACTGTATGCACATAAACAGAAACCAAAAATTATGGTTCGGGAAAAAGTAATAGAAAGCCTCACCGCTTCACGTGCACCCAGTCCTTTCTTTTGGCACTCCATCACACCACCCCTCCGTCATCATCATCGTGCTCCTCCTACAGATTGACTAATATCCCGTGCCTTCATCTAATTCTTCCCAATTCGTCGAGAATGACCAATTTGCCCCATAACTAAGCCATACTATGACCCTATAGTGAACCATCTGATAACTAATTCGTTCGCGATGACCAATCAGTCCAAGATATTTCCGTTCGGCACCCAACTGTGGCGTTTTCTCCGGCATCCTGCAGGACAGGCATCGTTAGTAAGCTCATCACCTATTAAATACTTCAGTAGCAGGGCGTATTTTCTGTAGTATATCACCTTTTTTTTGATGACTATCGATAACTCTAAAAACTACGGTTTCGGTACCAACGCCATCCACGCCGGTGCCCCCACCGACCCCCACACCGGTGCTGTCATCGAGCCAATCTCTCTTTCTACCACATTTGCTCAATCAGAACCTTCCAAGCCAATTGGAATCTACGAGTACTCAAGATCTGCCAACCCTAACAGAGACAATTTCGAAATTGCAGTGGCTACTTTGGAAAAAGCCAAGTATGCCATTGCTTTGGGATCTGGTTCTGCCACCACCGCGTTAATTGTTCAGTCGTTGCCTATTGGTTCTCATATCATCAGTGGAGGTGATGTCTACGGCGGAACTCACCGTTATTTCACGAAAGTTGCTGTTTCACACGGGGTTGAAACCACTTTTGTCGGCGATTTGGCTCAGGACTTGCAGTCGACTTTGCGTCCAGAAACTAAATTGGTATGGTTGGAGACTCCGCTGAACCCAACATTGTCGGTGACTGATATTTCTGTCGTGGCCGCCATTATCAAGGAACACAACGCTCGTACGGGCAACAACGTGATTTTGGCTGTCGACAACACCTTCTTGTCACCATACATCTCCAACCCATTAGTGCATGGTGCTGATGTTGTGGTGCACTCCATCACCAAGTACATCAACGGCCACTCGGACGTTGTTGGCGGAGTTTTGGCCACCAACTCCGACAAGTTGCACGAGCAATTCCGTTTCTTGCAGAACGCCATTGGCTCTGTTCCTTCGCCTTTTGACTCGTGGTTGGCCCACAGAGGATTGAAGACTTTGCACTTGAGAGTGCGCCAGGCGGCTTATTCGGCCCAGAAGATTGCCGAGTACTTGTCGCAGCACGAGAAGGTGGTCAAGGTCAACTATCCGGGGCTCAAGACCCACACCAACCACGGTGTTGTGTTGAAGCAGCATAGAGACGGCTTGGGAGGAGGAATGATCTCTTTCCGCATCCAGGGCGGGGCCCGTGGCGCATCTGTGTTCACGTCATCGACCCAGTTATTCACTTTGGCTGAATCATTGGGAGGAATCGAGTCGTTGATTGAGGTTCCTGCCATTATGACTCACGGAGGTATTCCAAAGGCAGAGAGAGAAGCAAATGGGGTGTACGATGACTTGGTGAGAGTTTCTGTTGGCATTGAGGAGACTGACGATTTGTTGGCTGACATTGAACAGGCATTGGCCAAGGTGTAACGATATTAGAGTTTCAACCAAGGTATTAGGATAATAGAATATTAATATGTGGACAATGTAGAATGGCTGCGAAAAGTAAGGGACGAGAGAGGGCTCGGGTAGGACGTGACATGTGATCAAGCCGTTTTTGCTGATTACCAAGTTCTCCTCAGCATGAGCATTAAATTTATTTTGTGGAGCGATTTTCTTGAGGTCTAAGACTGGTATTCATACGAAGAAACTTCGAAGTCGAGAATATGCAGCAGAAACGGGCGAAATATATGCTGTAATCAATATTCTAACAATGCTTCTAATCTGAAGTTTGGAAGAGGGGGCTGGTGGTTTCTATTGGGCGACAACAATGTTCAAAGTATTCTTGTCTTTCCAAGTAAATTGAGACGGTGGTGAACTGTATGGCTATGGCCGGTCATTCAACTCGACGGAAGCCATTGACATAGATATCAAAATTGATATAGACATCAAAAGTGGAAACCGCATGATAGACTTTGGCCGGTTCCAACTATCCCAATTATCTGAGTACTTCTTTCATCTGAGTATCATTTATTTCGGTTCATTTTCATCCTCACTTCCCATAGTTAGAGATTGCGTGGAAGAGAAGGAGATACCATGAACTAGATCTGGTAGGGCTGCTTTTAGATGCATAACTAGATTATCTGGTATCAATAGTTGGCGTATCAGATGTGACGGCTGCCACAAATGTTCCGCTCTTCCGTTTCGCTGCACTTTACTAAGTGAAATTCGAACTAACATGATGTACTGGGTTTTGAATTCTGAAGTTCTCACAACCGTATTCATCTTCATCACTTGAACCACACCATTACTTAAGCAGTACTTTGAAATTGTCGGTTCTGGCTGAAAGAGGGGGTTTCAGTCGAAAAGCAGAAATAACAGTGAAGGTTGGTTTCTGACTTTGGCGGACGAAGGTGCCTTTGCATAGAAGCTAGCTAGGGTTTTCCAATTCATTGATAAGCCAATATAGAAGTAATTCAATAGAACCAGCAGATTTATCACGAGACAATTTGTATTACGATTGATTCAATCATTGTTTACGATCCTTGTCATCTCTCTCAGCGAATCTCTCACTCAATAATCGATAGAGCCAATTCCCACATCTGTAACTTTCTGAAACTTCAATTCACATCCTATATCAATCGGTAATCTATTCCACTTCCTATTCAAATACTCTCACATCCTATATCAATCGGTAATCTATTCCACTTCCTATTCAAATACTCTCACAACCGTTCTTTTCCTCACTTCCTCTAGTGTCCTATGATTTGACATAAATGCTAGATCTCACATCATCCAGAGGCACACACCAATGAAAGCAGGAGAATGAAAGCAGGAGAATGAAAGCAGGAAAAACTTCGCGATCCATCGCCCACCATCATCTCAATATATCCTACAAATCGAAAAACCTAAACCTCCACATCCAAGCCTGAATCTGTCGGAGAAACTAAAAGGGCCAGACTCCACATAATTTTGTCAAGGCGGGGCATTTTTCCGTTCGCACCTACTGGCTTCGCCGAATTCTCCCAAAAGAGAAAAAGCCGCCTCCACTTCCCCACTAATACCGCATTGTAGTCCCAATTTTACTAGTCCCAAATTGCTAGTCACAAAACGGCCCGCCCCACTATCGACTCTCGGAACGCCATCTCCCCACCATCCCCACCAGATTTTTCAATCACTTCGCTCCCCCGCCTCTTCCTCCTGCAGACAGCCAGTGTGGGGTGGCCACCGCCGATCTATAAACCAGTCGATTTTTTTAATCCCAATCGTTTCTTATAACCCACGCTTTTCTCGGAGAATCTAACTTCCCACCCATCGGATTCACTCACAAAATGTCAGAAAAAGACTTGGATGCTGCTGCTTTGGAGGTGTACCTCCGTTTCAACGACGATATGGAGAAAGACTACTGTTTCCAGATTACAACTTCTACAACCTTCAAAAACTTGTTTAAGGTGTTTGAAACGTTGCCAATTTCGTTGAGACCCAACGTTTTCTACAACCAGCGCCCGGTGGGGTTTGTGGTATCCACTGCGCCTGGTTACTTGACCGAAGATGGAGCGTTGCTCTTTTCGTACGAAACCAACCAGAAAAAGTACCAGAAAAGGGTTGGGTTGGACGAGAAAATCGCCAAACACTGCTGGCCGGGCCAGTTGATCATGCCCGACTGGGAGTTCAACTCGTTTGACTACTACTCGTTCCTCACTTTCTTGATGGTGTGGCTCTACACTGATTTGCCAGACTTTATTTCACCCACGCCCGGAATCTGTTTGACAAACCAAATGTCTTCGATCGTGGCATTCTTTGCCTCCAGATTCGGATACGAAACTATTGCCGAGACTGTGCTCAACGATGTCAGAGATCCCGTCAATGTAGGCGCTCAATGTGTATTCTTCTTCTTCCACCTCATCAAGGTGCTTGCTCTCTACTTTGCTGTGTGGTCGGGAATGGTCAACCCTACGAAGGTGTTCCGTAACCCATTTGCACCGGGCCCCAAGCAAATTACCAAGGAGGAGTTGATTGAGTTGGGATGGACTGGTTCCAAGAGAGCCAACCCTGACGAGTACAAGGAATTCTACAGAAATTACAAGATCAAGGAGCATGGTGGCATGGTGCCTGCACACCAGGCCGGGTTGTTCACCAAGTTGAAGAACTTGGGGGTGTTTTTGGGCGACGGCGAGGGCTTCAACACCCCAGTAGATGCTTCCAACAAGCTTTCCGACATTTCGGAAGACAAGTTTGTGTTGAGCTATGGATTATTTGTCAAGCTTGGCGAGTACTTTGAGAGCTACATCAAGGACAAGCTGGTGGAGGAGGTGAACGGGGCTATCAAGGAGTTCCGTAGATATGGACTTTTGCACTGCGGTGAGGAGGTCCAGGAAATGGTTGAGAAGAGAAAAACCAAGGGAGATCTGAAGCTTGAGTAGGCGATGAGGAGAGCGAGATTGGAGAAGAGGGAGAGAGGGAAGAGTTGAGAGAGAAGAATTGAGAGGGAAGAAGGAGAAGGAAGAATTGAGAAGGAAGAATTGAGAAGGAAGAATTGAGAAGGAAGGATTGAGAATTGAGAGGAATATTGCGAGGAAATCGAGAATTGCGGCGAAAGATGGTTAAAGTGAAGGATGAATCGAAGCCCCAGATTATCCACATGGCCAGTATTAGCAATACGCGAACTACCAGTGAAAAATGATGGATTCGCGCGAGATAAATGAAAATTGACAGCGGAAAATCAGGCGACTGCAGCCAGAGATTTCCAAAGCAAAATGCAGCGAACTCAGTGGCCAGTTCCTTGCACTAGTCTTTCCGCTGCCAATTCAAACGAACAATTCCAACAATCTCAGATTCGTCAAACATGAGCATCCAATCTTTTCTTCCAAACTCCTCCAAACTCCTCCAAACTCCTCCAGACTCCTCCATTCTCCCTAATTTATTTTTCCAATCTCACTCCCGCGTTCTCGCTCTGCACTTACCAAAAGTTTCCAGGATGACTCTGATCCATGCAAGTAACCGCGGCACGTGCCGTTGCCACATCCATCAGCACGTGCAATTTCCACGGTCGACCACACCCGATCACCTCAAAAAAAAAAAATAATCAATGTAAAGGAATTCCATCTGAGAGGCCGCATATATTCGGCGATTTTTTTTTTTT